>JAQHUG010000116.1:6081983-6104525 GCA_028555095.1 Dicrostonyx torquatus | reverse complement strand
TCCTCTTTTCTTTTCCCCGCCTATCTAAGTCCTGCCCTATCAAATGGCCCAGGCAGCTTTTTTATTTAACCAATCAAAGCACAGAAATACAGATGAGCCCTCCTTCAGGACACCATTATCATCACCCCCTACTGATGGGTCACAGAACAGGTGACATTCCACAGGTGGTTTATTCTCAGAGCAAGCAGCATGGTAGAGGTGACCCTACAGCTGGAGTCCCTGGGCCACACCCTGGTGATTCAGAAGGCACGGAGGTGGTGTACAGGGTCAACTGGGACAACTTCTGAGTGGAGCCTCATCAACTTCATGGCCAGAAACAGCCCTCCAGTTTACACCTGACGTCTACTTCCTATGCCCAGTGTGAGACCACCGGCTGCAGAGAAATGCGGACTCCAGCCATTCCTTTCAAGATCAACACAAGTGCACAGCAGCCCTGCTTGCTTGGCTGTATGCTCGTCAGCAGGAGAAAGCCTCCACCTCTCTGAACATGTCGGACATTTAACGGCTGAGCTGGCATCCCAGGAAGTACCCTCTGATAAGAACCCAGAGGTGGCTCTTAGTCACGGCAACTATACACGAAGATTTTTCAAAGATGTATTTCTGACACTCTTGTAGAATTTTCTGGAAGGTGCCCAAGAAAACCAAGTGTACAGAGGGCTTGGAAGAATCCTGTCCTTTGGATGCCCATCTGAAAGACAGTGCCGCAGGGCAGGTTTGGTCTTATAAAAAGAAACAGCCCATAAAAGCATTCGGCCAGGACTGTAAAGATTCCAGTATCTTCCCTCTCCCAGATCCGAAAATCTCATTATCACATTCTCTCCACTGTGGGTAGAAGTTTCTCAGGTACGATTAGGTCCCCAGGTGAATTCATAGAAACGGAAACAGAAATGAATCTGAATGGGGCATGAGGGGTCACGGGGGGGCGGTTGAGGGCTCCAAGTACAGCTCCCGAGGATCTGCTTGGGTTAGTTCTCATTGCCTCTACAAGGGCTTCACATTCAGGTAGCAAACACAGCCACCATTGGATTCTGACCCTGGGAAAGAGGATGTCTGTCTCCACCAGCCACAGCCCAGGTCCAGAGCTATGTCACAGCCATTCCATGGTTATTCCCTGAGGTTTAGGACACAGGCCACTTTAGAAGCAAACGCTGTGGCAGTGGAGATGAAGCTCACTGAGGGGCTACATCTGCTCTATGTGTTTAGCAAGAGGCTCAAAAGGACCCATTCGCCATAATTCTAAATGACCGTCGTGATTACCGAGGACCTCTTAGATGCAGGGCACTTTCTACGTCACCTTTACTTGCCACAACAGGCTTGGGAGATAATGTGGCGGGACTCTGTCACTTGGTGGGGCTCCCCATCCTTTTCCCTGATGGAGGACAGAGTCCTGTGTCATCTTGCTTGAACTTACAACAGTGACCCGCATTTCCCAGACACCTTTACTTATGATCTAGATGGAACAGCCTTTTAAGTATCTTACCTCTTCTAGAATACGCTGGGCAAAAGACAGACCATTTTCTCCTGGGACTGTGAAACTGGTCAGAGGTGAACAAAGGGTGGAGTGAGGAGAGCAGACATTGTCAGAGCGGACCCTTGCCACTGGTGGGTGGTATACCTTGGGATCACTGGTTGCTGTGGCTACCGAACCTACCCCCTACCTCTGGATAGTCAGTAAAGGATGCTGGACCAGCCTCCCCTGCCCTCTTCCCCCACAGTTCTAGATGCTTCTTCGCTCCCCTGCTTCTGTAGACCACTCTGCAGCTTTCCCATGGTGCTCTGCTCTGTGTTCCCTGATGGCATTGCTTTCTTTCATGTGTAGTCAGAGACTCTGATGATGTGTGCTCACCGGAAGGTCTGTGACACTGTGAGGAGGTCACCAAGGCTGTGGGCACCCTGGAATCTGTTCACAGTCCTGGCATCACTAAGGAGGTGAGGTTGGCTGCAGAACGTGCAGCTGTCTCCTTTGTTTGGCTTTGGACAATGACTTTAACCACTTTTCCATAAATGCATACAGAGATTTAAGGTATTAGCGGGAGGAACAGTATTGTTCTGAAGACGGCATCCTCTCTGGTTTATACGATACACCACCAAACTCCAGAGGGACTTTATTGGGAGATAGGGCTACGGGGAGGTAATACAGTTAGTGATTAGATGGGAATCTAAATCAGTAGGATTAGTGTCTATGTAAGAAGAGCAAGAGACTAAGGGAATGCTCTCTTTCTGTATCTGTCCCCCTGTCTGTCTATATCTGTCTCTCTCTCCCTCTTCTTTCATGCCTTCTCTTTCCACATTACACAGAAGACACACTCCATGAAGACATAAAAAGATGGCACCTGCAGCAAAGCAGAGCCCTTACCAAACACTGAACCCGTGGGCACCTTGACTTTGGTAATCCAGCCTACAATACGGTTGGGAAATGTACTTCTGTCATGTGACCCCCGCAGCCTGTAAATACAGACATAGCGATATGTCACACTTACCAAATATGCTGCACTTACCAAAGAACATCTGCTGATAACGTCCATGATAACGTTCCAGGGTACGTATTCTGCCTAAATTGTAACCCAGATTTTCTCCCCAGTCTCCTGAATCTGGGCAGTGCTGGAGGATTTGCCATTAAAAGGACACACGAGTATACACCTAGCCACGCCATCCCATGATCCCTGGTCCATATGAAACTTGAAGGCATCATAGCACAATTGGTGCCTGGGCCTGCCCAGTTTGGCCTGAGTGACATAAAATACTTAAATCCACTGGATTTTCCTATCCTGAAGAGGTCACTGCCTGTTTGTGTGAGTTTGTGTGTCTTGTGTGTGTACAGCGTGCATATGTACACAGGAAGGCCAGAGGATGACCTCGGGTGTTATTCAGCCAGACCTGTTCATTTGACATTTCTCAGACAGAGTCTCTCAGTGGCCTGGATGCACACTGAACTGCAGGGATCTGTGTCATCTGGGGATCGAACTCAGGTCCTCATGTTTGCACAGTAAACACTTCACTTTTCTAACTCTGATCAGCTTGCTGACATTGGTGAGGACATTAGAGGGGAGGACACAGACAGCATGCTGCTGGCTCTCAGCCCGCTCTTGCTGTTTTAATTCACAAAACCAAGTCTACGCCATGATGAAAAGCAGAAACGTCAACATCAGAATCAGGGCTTTATTAGAGTCCCCTGGCCCACAGACATCCCAAGGGTTTAAATAGCAGGCCCATTGAAAGAAAGAGGTCCTTGCAGAACTTGGCAAGGTGAGATACCCATCAAGAAATTTCCACCAAAGCCGCCACTTGGGCTCCTTGATACCCTCTTGATTTCCTCGTTGTTTTGAATCAGAGATAGGAAAGTTTTTTTCAAATTTAGAAACTGTACATCAAGCCCCCGAAAGCCGGACTCTGAAAGCCTCATGCATAGATAATGTGCCTGCGGATGGGAGAGACTCTGGCGTGTCGAGGCTGATGATAGCCTTCAACTTTTCTCCACTTCCTCGGAAAAAAAAGTTATGATTTTTAAGGTGGAGAGTCTCTGAGAGAGGCCCTGAGAGTTAATGGGACCACTTTGGCTCGGTGCCATCACATCTGAAAACCTGAATAATGAGGCACACTTTGCCCTTCATATTTCAACAATGCCCTAAGTAATGGCAGAGCTATTATCCCAGGCTCCGATTGACATGGCCTTCTAAAAAGCCCAGAGATTGTTAAGTGGGATGCAGCAAGAAATACTTGGGAGAACAGAGCAGGTGGAAAGTTCTACAAATAAAATTTTTTCTATTCAAAGGGAAGTACTCCTCTGGCCCAGAACTAGGGCTGTGGAGACTTCTACCACTATGGTGGGGCTGTGGATGACTGTCATCCATGTAGGCTATTATCATGACAAGGGCACAGTTACTCATGGGTTGCCTGTCACCTTGGCCAGGTCAAGCGAAAAGCAAGAGGCTGTCAATCACAATACCATTACTCTTGGGGAGAACTTCAGGGCAGCTAGTCAAGGGCACTCTGGGGTGGACGGTCATTGGGCTGACTGCACTGTACCACCTCCATCCATGACTGCATAAGATCTGCTCTCTAAGGTGATAAAAGGTCTGCCGGGATGTCTTTCCAAGGTGGCCAGAGATTCAGATCTCAGCTCAGTGAAAGAAGGTATCCTAGTTTTATTTCTGTTGATGTAATGAACACCCTGACATAAATCACCTGGGGGGGGGGTATTAGGATTACCTTTCCTAGTCATTGCTCATTATTTCAGAGAAGTTATCACTGCAACTCAACCAGCTAGTCTCCAGATCTCAGTCAATAGCAGAGGGAATACACACACCCTTGCTCGCTTGTTTTCAGCTAACGTTCTCCCCTTAAGCTGTTCAGGACCTTCTGCCTAGGGAATGGTGCTGCCCACAATGGGCTGCGTCTTCATCCATTAACAATCACGAGAATCCCCTACTGACATGTCCATAGTCCAACCTGATCTACATAATTCCTCATTAGGATTCTTTTCCAAGGTGATCCTAGATTATATCAAGTGACAGAATTAACCAGCACAAAGAAATCCAGGTCTTGAACTCTGGATCCTGAAGTCACATTTTGCTTCTGTTCTTATTACATTATTACACTCAAATGCAGGTTTTTTTTTAATGGGCACTTAATATTCTCTTGGACCGTAGTGTCAACAGAGCTAATGGGCCATACACTAACTCTGCTTAACTTTGGAGGAACCATTGTCACATTGCTTTCCAGAGGACAGCGTTCCATTGTGGCTGATGAACCGGAGGTCCCGTTCCCTCAACATTTGCCTGCTTCTGAAGCTAACGGTGCTGATGAGTTTGAGGTGGCATCTCTCTGTGGCTTGATTTACATTTCTCTGAGGAGCAATTAACTGAGGTGCCCCCACCCCTCACATGCTTGCTGGAGAAAAGCTTTCTGCCATTCTTTGTCTATGTAACTGAGTCCTTTGGGTTTTTATTTTTGAACTGTAAGACTTATTTGCTAGTCTCAGCACTCATCAGACCACCAGCTTCCAATATTTTCTCCCAATTCTGAAAGCAACACCTTTTCTTTTTTTGTTCAGTTCCTTGAAGCACAAAAGGCTTAATTTTAATGAAGTCCAGTTACTATAGCTTTTTCTTTGATTGCTTATGATTTTAGAATTGGAGGTAAGAAACTGTTTTCTTTGTTCCTTTTTTCATTTTCCTTTTCTTTGAGACAGGGTCTTACTACCTGGCTGGCCTGGAACTCAGACCTGCCTGCCTTTGCCTCTCCGCCTCTGGAGTTCTGAGACTAAAGGTGTATACCACAACACCCAGAAAAATATATATTAGAATTAGAATATATACATATATAGTTAGAATTCTATTTTACACACACACACATATACATATACATATACATATACATATACATATATATATATATATATATATATATATATATATATATATATATATATATATATATATATATATATATATATGGAGAGAGAGAGAGAGAGCGAATTCTATTATAATCTGGGGTCATGTCCACCCACGTGATCCAAAGTTTTCATTTCTGCTCTTTCACCTGGGTATTGATCCACTTGGAACTCATTTTTATAGATGGTAGGAAGCGAGGTCTTTGTTTATGGGGGGAGGATAACCACCCATCTCAACACTATTCATTAGAAGGGCCATGGTTCCCCATTGAGTTTCCTTGATACTCACTGTCACTCAAAACCAACTGACCACAGGATAATAAGTTCACTCAGGAATTACAATCCTTCCCCCATCGACCTGTAGACCTGGGTCTGTCTTTATCTTTCTCTGCTGCTTTGTGTCACCACACAGTTCTGATTCCTGCAATCTGCAATAAGCTTTAAAGCAGGGACCGCAAACCCTCCCATTTTCTTTCTGTCAACATCACTTGGGATGTTTTCTTCCTTCTTTTTGGTGCTCAGGATTGAACTCAGTCCCTCACAAATGCTAAATGAGCACACACTCTGGTACATAGACACACCCTCAGACTCTCTGTGCACATTTCTGAATCAGGTTGACAATTTCTGTAAAAAGTGGACTTAGGATCTGGTAATAATCACACTTAAATTCATGGCTCCACCATTCCCATGGTAACACAGAACTCTTCACTATGCCTCATGCAAGCAGTGCTAACTCAGTGGGTCACATAAATATAAAAACATGGAACTCAGCTGAGAGCTTGTTAGGAAAAAGGACTTTCCAAGGGAGAGGAGGGGATGAAAAAATATCAGACTAGGGGGAGGGTTGAAAATGAATTTTGAAACACTGATGTCTACTTATGCTGGAGAAGACGTGGGGTAAAGGGAACACTCCTCCATTGCTCGTGGGAGTGCAAACTGGTACAGCTGCTTTGGATATCAGTATGACAATTTCTCAGAATATTAGAAAACAACCTATCTCAAGACCCAGTAATACCACTTTTGGGTATATATCCAAAGGATGCTCAATCATACCACAAGGACATATGCTCAACTGTGTTCATAGCAGCATTATTTGTCATAGCCAGAACCTGGAAACAATCCTAAATGCCCCTTGACCAAAGAATGGATAAGGAAAATGTGGTAATTTACACAATGAAATGCTACACAGTAGAAAAAAATAAATGACATTTTGAAATTTGCAGGCAAATGGATGGATCTAGAAAACATCATATTGAGTGAGGCAACCCAGACCCAGAAAGACAAATATCATATGTATTCACTCATAAGTGGCTTTTAGACATAAAGCAAAGAAAATCAGCTTACAATTCACAACTCCAGAGAATCTAGACAACAAAGAGGACATACATGGATCTAATCTACATTAGATTTAGCATACCAAAGTCCAGGTCCAGAGCCTTAAGTGTCCACAGCTCTTAGGGAGCATACTAAAATACTTAAATTTTAGATTCAGCCAAAAAAGCCATCACAGAACCCACACAGGGACTCTCTTCCCATTGGCCCTTGTTCCTTGCACAGCCAGCTAGTTCTGCCAGGAATGTGTGTACACCTCTGTGCTGAATGAGATGGGCAGCTTGCAGCAGATCTCAGGGGCAGAATCAGCTGGCGATTCAGAACTTATTAATATGCTCAGACTGTGCAACTGCAGTCCAATCCATCAACCTTGAAGCTGTTATATTACAGAAAGACGCTCGGGCAGGAACAAAACTCACTAAAATGTTTTTGTCTTTTGTTGAAGTCCCTGATCCTTACTGATGGGGACACTTGTGTCTTAAAGTGTGAAGCTTATTTCAAGGCACAGAGAGCTTCTGACTTTGTATTCATCTTCCTTCTGGTCACCCTACAGCATATCACTATGGTTAGGGCTTTGAACTTCAGCACCAGACACAGTGGATTGAAGTCTCAACTCCTAGTTTCTACTGATTCTGCTCCTTGGATGAGTAGTCAGAATTAAGCTGCAGCTCCTCACACTAAATAGATACTAAAGCTGATAAAACGCTGTGATGACCGTGAGTTAAATAAGTCACACAGCACTGAAGATAATTAGCAAAGGAAAGGCAACAGTGGCCACTAGTTAACTATCATAAAGGGTACAAAGAATAAACACCATTGTCTAATGAGACAGGCTCAGATTTGGCTGTTAGGACCTAGGGACCGTTCTAGAATAACGTACAGCTCACTGTGGGTGGTGCCATCCCTTGGGATGGTGGCCCTGGGTTATATAAGAAAGCAGGCAGAGCCAGCCATGGGGAGTAAGCCAGTAAGCAGGGTTTCCCACCTTAGCTTCATGACCCGACTCTCTCTGTGATGGACTGAGAAAATGCTTCCATCACATTGGTCTGTGGCGGGTATTTTCTTGAGCAAATTAATGGAGGAGAGCCCAGTACACGGTGCCACCTCTGGGAAGGCAGTCCTTGGTGTCATAAGAAAGCAGGCTGAGCAAGCCAGTAAGCATTGCTCCTCTGTGGGCTCTGCTTCAGTTACTGCACCCAGGATCCTGCCCTAACTTTCCTCAGTAGTAGACTGCAAGCTGTCAGCAGAGATAAACCCTTCCTCCTTAAGTTGCTTTCGGTTGGTGTTTTATCCCAGCAATGGAATGAAAACTAGGACACCACTCTACAGGCTCACAGCTAGTTCCCAAACCCCATCCTATTTATTTAATGCATCCAAGTAGTCTTCTTTTGCAATTAACCAGACATTTTACTTTGTCACTTACTGCTTGTTAATTAGAAACAGCCAGTAGCTATGTAAACAGGAACAGAGAGATACCGAGATGCTGTGGTGACAACCTGTCCTCCATGTGACCATCTCACAAGTTTCACCATTCACCACCTTAGAGCTTCTGTAGCTTCCCTGGTTTGGTCCATAGGTGCCTGGTCTCATTCACAAAGTCTTCCATTTCAAATGTGCTAGGATGGGGAGCCTGGGAAAAAGCCTGGTACTCACTGCCCTGGAAGCCACCATGGTGCCCAGGACTTCTCTGGGGATGCAGATGCTGGTGGGGTGAGGCAGAGAGAGCCACATGCCAAGGTGATCGAGACCCAGATCCATGACTCAAGTCTGTCCCTGGATCACCACGATCCAAGCCTTTCCCTGGGTCAATACTAAGTGCTCATATACATTCAATTCAGGAACCAAAACTTCACTAAAAGACCTTTAAAAAGGACCTCTGTTCCCAAATTTTCTCCCCATTAACCTCCATTGATTCTCCTTGCTCCAAATATCATCCCCTTAATTGAAATTTGTTCTGAGTTGTACTTTGAAGGAATAACTGACATTTAAATGTGTGGTGTGAAACGCAGGCAGTGGCTCTCTGTCTTTTGGGGTTCGCAACATGCTTGTCTGTATGGAACAGATGTCTCTTTCCCTGGTTTGAACAAGGTATTTCAGGTGCTGAAATGGAAAACCCTAGCTGGTACACTGTTCATCTGGTGGGCGTTCAGCAGAGCAGTGCTCAGGTGTATATGATCCTGGGAGGCGACATTAGCTTGTGTTTAAATCTTACCTTTCCCCTAATCCCTGCCTCATTCTTTATCTGACATCTTGATAACATGAGAGAGGCCTTCAGATATGGCTAGAGTAGCTAGAGGGACCCTGGAGCCGACAGGTATTACTCTTTTTCTCTCCTCTTTTTCCTCTTCCTTTCATCAGAGGGTGGTGGACTCGGATAGAAGTGGAAACATTCACTTAGAAGCTGTGCATATCAGTCCTGTATGGAGTGCTTTCTGGCCTGCTGGCCACATCCTCTCCAGGTCTCAGTGACACAGCAGGTGGAGACAGGATGGGGATGGGCATGAGTCCAGAGGAGGAGGAGAGAGGGAGGCTGTGGAGGCAAGAGCACCTAAGGATATATGAGCAAAGTGGTCAAGACCGTGATGGGGACACCCACTGAAACAGTTTACTTAAGCTAATGAGAGCTCACCAACTTCAGCTGGACTGGGAAGGAACAAGCATAAGATAAAACTAGTCCCTCTGAATGTGGTTGACAGTTGCATGGCTGGGGAAGAATGAAGAGCCACTGGATTTGGCACCAGGATTTATTCTTCCTGCTTGTATTGGCTGTTTGGGAACCTATTCTCTTTGGATGGATACCTTGCACAGCTGAGATACAGTAGGGAGGGCCTTGGACCTTCCTCAAAGCAATGTGCCTTACCCTCTCTGAGGAGTGGTTGGGGCGGTGGAGTGTGGTGTGAGTGGAGGGAAAGTGTAACATGAGGGGCTGCTAGTTGGGGTTTCTGTCCTGCCCAGGTCCCACAGCCGACAAGTCCCAAAGAAAATCACACAGAGAGTCTATATTAATGATAAACTGATTGGCCCATTAGCTCAGGCTTCATATTAGCTTTTATAACTTATATTAACCCATTATTCTTATTTATGTTAGCCACATGGCTCAGTACCTGTCTCAATGGGCAGATCACATCCCGCTTTTTCGGTGGTTTGGGCAGGACTGGGAGGAATGGGCTTCTTCCTTCCCAGAATTCTCCTGTTCTCATCGTGCCACCTCTACTTCCTGTCTGGTTTTCCCGCCTATACTTCTTGCCTGGCCAATCAGCGTTTATTTAAAACATGATTGACAGAATACAGACAATTCTCCTGTACCAGGAGAGGGAGGAGGGAAGAGAGTGGGAACTTGAATTGGGTATGTATAATAAAAAAAGATAGTTTTTTTTAAAAAATAAAAAGTAATAAAATAAAAAAAAAGGATCTGTCATGTGCTTCTTTCAGTGAACTCTGTGGTCTGGAGCCCTCAGGCACACACCAGATGGGGATCCTTAACACATCCTGCATCCATACCTGTGAATCAAAACCTCTGGCTTTAGGGAGCTCAACCTTTTTCAAGCTGGCTGGGATGAACAAAAAATAAGAAAGGACTGGGCCAGGGTGGTAGTTCAGTAGGTAAAGGCTCTGACTGACAAGCCTGGGGATCTGAATTCAATCTCTTGGAACCCACATGGTGGAAGGAGAGGCCTAATTCCTGCAAGGTGTCCTCTGACCTATACACACACACACACACACACACACACACACACACACACACACACTCAAAAGGATAAAATCTGGGCAGAGAGGAAATTAGTTATAAAATCAACTGGTTATGTATACACATATTCAAGATGCTATTTTTCAAGAAACACTAAGTACATTTCTATGCACTGGGCACATTATGACATTTCTCCCAATTGCACATAGTAGGCTTCTAATTGTCAGAGCACAAAAATATAAATGCACAGGGAACATACTAGAGTTATATATTTTGAATTTTATTAGAAATATGATACGAACATTCAACAATTGTTATAGACAGATTTGTTTTAGAAGGTATTGGCAATAGCAAACCTACTCAACGGATAAGCATCACTCAGCACAACTCGCTCTGATAGAACTAGAGATCAAAATGCCCCCATAATCTATACCATTCAATGTGGCAATGCTAACCACATGCCACAGAGTGGCAGAATGGAGCTTGTGGCTAAAACAAGGGGAAATCTGCAAATCAGTTGGAAAACCCACCTTCTCTTCACAATTTGGACTCAGGCCAGCCCCTTCCCTGGCTGGCAGGGTTGTTTACGCCAAAGACGTGTGATTCCACAAGAAAGAGTTGCAAAATACATGTCAGCTATTCCTGTTATGACTGCCAGACACTTGGAAGGGGGCTGATATATAATCAAGAACCATATCTCAAGTTTGATTTCAACTAACTGTAAGTTAAATTTGCCACTCATGGCTAAAGAGAACTTGAATGATGGCGCAGATCTAGAGACTGAGGCTGGCTACATCTGTCCTAGAGTGGCTTAGGACCAGTGAGACCTGAATAGATGTGAGTGACACAGGGAGGTCTGAGGCCACATAAGGAGCATGCGATGCAGAGAGACCAGGGTGTGCAAAGGCACAAGGGCAGGGACATTGCCAGTGGGCTGCAGAGCTGTGGAGTGTGGCCTGGTGGTGAAAGACCTGGCCACATGGACCAGCTGAGCATGATGGGACCTTAGGATGCATGAGATGAGAGCATGTTGGAGGATTCTGAACAAAGACATATGATCAAATAGAATGTTTTAAAAGAATCTCTTGCTCTTAAAAAATGATTTTTATATTTTATTTTACCTGTTTTAATGTGTGTTTTTCCTGTACATGTGTCTGTGTGTCACATGCATGTCTGGGACCCACAGAGGCTTGAAGAGGGCACAAGATCCCCTGGAACTGGAGTTATAGATGGTTGTTGGCAGTCATGTGGGCACTTGGAATGGAATCTAGGTCCTCTGGAAGAACAATCAATGCTCTTAACTGCTGAGACATCTCTCCAGTGCCCAAAGGAATCTCTTTTTGTGATTATATTGTAGTTTGTCAGCAGGAAGTGGCTGAGTGGGATCTGGAGGGAGACCTGAAAAGGTCTCAGAGTCTTTAAAATGGTATTTTATTTATTATTTTGTGCATTCGCACATGTGTGCATGTGTATACATGCCCTGCTGCAAGTATGGAAGTCAGAAGATGCCTTGGGGACTTGCTGAAGTAGCCCTCTCCCTCCACCACGTGGGTCACAGCTCATTCTTGAGGTAAAATTGCTAACTGTGGACAGATTGTGGTCCAGCTCTAAAGCTGAGAGCCGGAACCTAGAGAGGACTGGCCAGAGAAGATGCTCAATAAATACCATTTGTGGGTCATTTGGAGAACTGATCAGAACTGGATGGGAGTTGATTGGCACTGGATGGAGGCTGAGGAAGAGGAGAAAAGCAATCTTACTGGGTACCCTGAGAAAGAGAGACTAGTCAAGGCTGGCACCATTCCTTACAGGGTACCTTTAGGGCAGAGAGACCTAGCCTCATGCTGGGCACCCTTGAAGAGACAGACCAGTCCCAGGCTGGGCATGCCCCTTATGGGGCAACAGAGAATGAGCCATAACCTTTGAGCTTCACTCATGACCACTATGCTCAGGTGCTGTGCCCATCTAGGTTTATGCAGCGGGCATCTAGACTAGAAAAACAGCCGAGTCCTCTGCACACTGACTCCTACTTTGTTTTTCCTTTCTTAGGTTCAGAGTGGGGGTAACTGCATTCCCGGGGGGGCCACGCTTACATCACAACGCTTTATACTCTCTGCAGTGATCAGACACATGTCAGAGAGCATTAACAGTGAGATGGGACACTCATTAGCATGTTCCACTGGGCTGCCCATGAGCCAAGGGGGTGTCCCTGTCTAGTCCCCTCCTGAGGTGTGACTTAAAGTCATCTCCGTGTCTTCAAATGATGGTGGGAAATAAAGAGCCGGGGCCGGTTGTCAAGGAACCAAGTCCTGTCCTAAGTAGCTGGCCTTCCTGGGGTCCCACTGGCCCTCAGCACCCACAGGTGGATATAAGGACATCCATCAGGCTCATCATCTGGGCTATCTTGTCGGAGAGGGCTGTTCACAGCCAGCCAGCTTGTAGATACATGCCAGGTCAATTCCCACCAATCTATTTTCATTTTTAGCCTTGTTCCATGGGCTCCCCTTAATTAGTTTTCTTCCACTTGAGAAATATTCCATTTCCCCAGTCCTTGCCTAGCTCACCAGGGTGTGGGGCTTGGGAATTTGGAGACCGGAAAACCTACATGATGAAGCCACTTCTCAAAGTCACACAGGGTCACCTGTAACTCCCAATAAAGATGTCAAGGATCTTGCAGACAGTCGCACATTGATCAAAGGCTGTGCAACATGGAACAGCAGGTCTGCTATAAATATCTCCTTGCGCAGTACACCAACAATATCGCAGGTGGAGAAGGTGAAGGGGGTTGAAGAGAAAACCTTGACTCCGTCCCCATGAATGATGCTTTGTTCCATTTCAAAATGAAGCCAACACCCGATGTGTCCATCCCTGTCACCTAAATGTGAGCCGAAATCTCTGTGCATCCGGAGAGAGGCCATTTTTTGGGGAACTTGACATCTTGGATTCTAACCTTGAGGCCTTACATGCTATAAACATGATGCATGGCTGCTGGGAAAGGGAGAGCAGCTGGAAAGCAAAATGATGATGAGGAGGAATGGGAGATGCTCTGCTGGGCCTTTGAGACCTCTGCCTTCTCCACTAGTCTGTAATTGGGACCGGAGGTGGTGGGAAGGGACAGTGCTCAACTCCTGTTAAAGCCTGGGTGACAGGTTTCCCTACAGGGAAGGGCAGACTCCTCAGCCCTGGATTTACTGATGTCTGGGCTGGCTAGATCCTTGCTGTGGAACCCCCAGCATTTCCCAGCATCCTGTTAAACACCAGAGATCACTGGAGAATTACTTTCCTCCTAACTATGACAAAACACCTATGACAAAAAAGGCAAGGAGAAGGAAGGGCTCATTGTGGCTCTCAGTCTGAGGTTACAGGCTTTCACAGTGGGGAGGGGTGGAGGCAGAAGTGTGAGGCAGCTGGTCGCACTGTATCCACAGTCAGGAAGCAGAGAGAGATGGATGCTGGTGCTCAGTTCACTTTTTTTTTTCACCCAATCCAGGCCCCTACCCATGGGATGGTGCTGCCGAAATTTAGGGTGGATTTTCCCATTTCAATTAACCCGATATAGAAACTCCCTTACAGATATGTACAGGGATCTATCTTCTAGGTGACACTACATCCTGCCAAGCTGGCAATCAAGATCATTCACTTATCACAATCTCCTTCCCAGGGGTGGTAACCCCAAAACATCTTTAGTTATTGCAGAATTAACAGATGGTAGGAAGGGATTGTTCTAGACTAAGAATTCCCTGGAATTACAGGTTTTATTCAACCCCTTTCCAAGCCAAAATCTTTTCTAGTGTCCTTGGAGACAGTGGCTCTGCTTGACCTCTTAACAGAAAATTCTCATTTGAGGATAAAACTACTTCTTGCTCAGCCATCTGAAACTGCTACAGAAGTTTCTAGTTAATAGAACTGGACATTCCTTCCTGGAGACTTTCCCGCAAGGTTCTTTTCCTTAATGCATAATAACTCTTTTAATATTGGGGGCTGCCATTATTTCATCCATGAGAATGATTGCAATGAGACTGGAGAAACCCCCAGAAGGCAGGAGTTTTTGGGAAGGAGTACAGCCAGAATACAGACATGATGGAAAGTCTGGGAGACTGGGGTGCTCTGGGGTCAGCCCTTTTGCCTCTGCAGCCCCACTGCCTGGCTTACAGACCTCCATAGGACTCTGACACTTTAGCCAGTTCTGGGTCCTGATGAGAGCCATCTCACCAAGAAGCTGATGAGGAGATAGGCACATAGGTTGCTGTTTTCTTGGATGTCTGCATTTTAAAGGGAGCCATGGAGCTGGAGAGATGGTTCAGTGATTAAGAGTGCTTTCTGATCTTCTAGGGGATCAGGATCCATGTTCCTAGAACCCACATGGTTTCTCACAACCATCTGCAATTCCAGTTCCAGGGAATCTGGTGCTTTCTCTTGGCCTCTGCAGGCACCAGGCATGTATATGGTGTGCATACATATGTGCAGGCAGTACACTCATATACATAAAACAAAATAAAAAAATCTGTCTTTAAAAAATACTGCCTATTGCAAGTAGAGAACCATCTTTCCTACTGATGTGGTCTTAAGTCCATTTCTCCATGAGGAAATGGGGTTTCAGGGGCCAAGGAGATAGTCTTGAGTCAAAGTTGCTTAACCAGAGGCTCTTGGCTTCCTCCCTTCCTTTGGGAGGACACCAGGGCACATGGACATAGGTCTTTACCTGGCTTCAAGCTATAAATGCCACATGAAGGGCTTTTTTATGACCCTGGTAAGACTGTCGGCAGCCCTGCGTAGAGGCAGGACCCAAACCCAGTTTCAGAATGAAGCTTTTTGGGAAACCATCTCCATGAACAACTCCTTGCCAAATCTATGTAGGGCAAGGCTATGAGAGTGCTTGAGGAGACATCAGAGGCTCAAGGGGTTGAAGATGGGAGACACATGGGGCAGTGCCTGGGGCATGTGAGCCCTCCTGAGATAGGAATGGTCCTTGTCCTTTGACAACATGAGAACGATTGAAAAGCGGAGAGGTGGCTACTGGGCAGAAGTGCTGCCCACTTCCAATAGGTGTGTGGCCTCAGGATTCCTTAGAAGTCCCCAGTTCTTCTGCCAAACCTCAGGTGTGAAGGGAACTCACAGCCTCCTCCATGGCAAATGCCTGAGTCCTACCTGAGGCTGCAGTGAAGATGGTTACATACCTTACTTCAGCACGGCCACGCTCAAGCAGTGCTGCTCCACACAAGCCTGGATTTCATGAGCAATTAGCATCCAACTCACATCCATTAAATGACTGTTTGCCAAGGCCAATGCTCAGAGCTTGGAGTCACTATGCGTAGCAGAGGCTTAGCCCCACCCCTCTAAGCTGATGAGAGTCAGTTCAGACAGATGACTCTCTTGAGATGAACCACGGACTGGAAAAGGATGTAGGGTGTGAGTTATTGTTCAAAGAATTTGAATACAGCATGCTGGGTGTCATGTTGGGTACCCCTCTGCCTTCTCCCATGGACACCCTGTGTCTTCCTTTCACCTGCCTGCTGTGGGAGGAAGGGAACTCTATGGAGTCACTACAGTCTCACAGGCTGCCTCTTTATCAAGAAGAAAAAAATCTATGCCTTAAATGCTAAGAAGGGTGATGGCTAGCAGATTCCCAAATCTGCATCTCAGATAGGAGAGCCAGTTTCATCTGTGCCTGGACCGCTTATATTAAAAAAAAAAGATTTAATTTTCATGTCTATGCATGGGTGTGTATCTACGTGTGGATGTGTGATCACAAGTGCAGAAACTACAGAGTCCAGAAGATGGCGCTGGGTCACACAGAGCTGGAGTTATAGGCAGTAGTGAGTTGCTGGGCATGGATTTGGAAAACGAACAGTATATGCTTTTAACTGCTGGGCCATCTCTCCAGCCCCAGTCTGGGCCTAGAGAAGATTCCCCTGTGTAAATGGCCAGGTGTGGACCTGGGAGAAGGCTGTCTTGTGTTGGTTTGCTTTGAGATGGGACACAGTCATTTCCTAGTGATTCTCTAGTACCCATCTATCTGATATAATCCTCTAACAGTGGCAGACTCAAGCCCTTGGTTAAAGGTTAGGGTTTTATTACAGGTATTCTTCATCTTAAGCTATGTAGAGGTTTGAGATTTGGTGAGGAAGGTCTGTGACACAGTGCTGTTCTCTGAGCCAAACAACTTCCATCTTTTAAGACCAACTGTGTAGATTTGTGAACGATCACATGACTGGGTTTCCTGACTATAGCTGTCCCCTCGGAGACAGTGGTGGTGGGCTGGGGGGGCGATGGGACCTTCATCTTACCATCTGATCACTCTTTCCAGCCACTTGTATACAGTTCTGTCTCAATAACACCTAGTCTCTTGGGGAAAGGTGAGAGCAATGTTGGGATAGGAAGAACTAGGAACTAGACTCCATTAATTCAGACATAGGTAAGACATCATCCCCACTGGGTGCAGACCACCCCACCCAGTGGGGATGCATACTCCTACCCATAACCCCTCCCCATGCTCTATAAGTCAGCCTAATAGACTCATTGGTTTCCCTAAATGAATGGACAGAATCAAACTTCGGTTTGTCATTGGGATCTTATGGAAAGGTAGACATTGTTTAGCCTCTGCCCCCAAAAAGGGGGAAAACAGCAGGAGGCAGTTGGAGAAAAAAATTTGCACACACCAGGGTACCCTGATGGGGTGGGTAGCTCCTGCCCCCCACCATTCCTGCCACAGTTGGAAGGACACCCAGATGAGGAGTGGAGGCTGAAGGGAGAGGTGGAGAAGTCTGGCTTCTGAGTTTACACCCTCAGCAGGGGATCCGTGAAGGAGTCCTGCGGAGGACCAGATAGTGGGTAGTTGAGTTTCTCAGGCCATATGGTCTCTTACAACACTCTTCCATCCGAGTGAGGAGAAAGACGGCCAAAACACAAACAATGAATGTGGCTGCGTTCCAACAGAGCCTTATGGGTGGATGCCGAAATTTGAGTTTTGTTGAATTTACACTTGCCATAAAACATTTCCTTTTATTCCCTGCCCCCTACCCTTCCCGTATTCCTATCTTGAAAGTCGTACATAACGTGGTTTGGCTCATGGGCTGCAGTTTGCCAGGCTCTGCTCTTGGCCAACACTCTCTGTTCCTATATTTAGACACAGAAAGATTTGGGGTTACTTGTGCTGTGTATTCAGCCCTGCCCCCGTCCTCTAACTTTCTACAGCAAACATCTTCAAATCCATACAAATGTGGAGAGAAAAGGACCCTGTACTCTAAGTGCACCTCCAGCAGAGAGCCAGAGTCCTGGCAGGAGGGAGGGTTCCTGGCGTGGACGGAGTGGGGCTTGTGCAAGCAAGCAAACAGGTGCACCCGAGCCCTCACAGTCCACATGAGGCAGACAGCTCGCCTCTCTTTTCTGAGGTCTGTCATTTTGAGACAGACGCCACACTGGGAGGTACCAGAAGGTGCTAGAAGGTACTGTTTCATCCTGCTAAGGTGCCAGTCCTGAAGAACAGAGTGATAAGCACTTTGAGACCTGGTGCAGGAGCAGAGTAGGAAGCAATCAAATGCTCTACTTTACCCAGACCTAAACAGGATGTGGAGGCTAAGAGGCGACGTGACATGGTGTCTTTATTGTCATCATCATGTACACCCATTCCCCCTGCCCCACTCCCCCGTGTTTGGTGCTCTCAGTGGCAGAGCTCTGGCTAGATTTTCCCCAGTGGGACTCTCCGGTGGTGGGACTCCATCCTTGCTCAGTCTCCACAAACTCCAAAGTTGGAAGAGCAAGGACTGAGCCCATGCTTCTTGGCCATATGATTTATTTTCCTTAAAAGTCATAAATGCTTAGAGATTGGGGTTAAAAAAAAAAGAAGTCTGAACACACCACCATCAGTGTTTTTCAATAAACAGCTGACGGCTAAATCGGGATGGAGGCACAGCCATAATCACACCGAATGGGCCTTCATTAAGCCTCCTGCATGTGGCACAGAGCACCAGCTTGATGGGAACGACGCGGTGACCTACTTTTATCTGATGGGTTGCTTCACCTGTTCGGGCTTCAGGAGAGCTGTTGAGCGGCAACAACTTTGAAAATAACTACTCATAAACTCTGCTAATTTAGCTTATGGGACCGAGGAGGACCCAAAGACGCAGCTGAAAAACAAAATGTGTTATGTCGTATTTTCCTGTCTAAGGAAAACATGTCTGTTGATGAGAACAGCGGGTCTTACTTTTTTTTCCCTGATGGAGGGACTAAAACCTTGGTTATGTGTTCCTTGAGGGCATCTAAGAAGACTGGGCACACCCTCAGTGACAGATTGTCTTTGCTGTGTTTATTCTTTGTCCCTCGCTGTAGCCTTGGAATGTGGCTGTGGTGGTTTGAGTGAGAATGGCCTCCACAGGCATATATATATTTTATATATATTATATATATATAAGTATTTTATATACATATATAAAATACTTGGTTGCAAGTTGGTGGAACTGTTTGGGAAGGATGAGGAGGTGTGGCCTTTTGGAGAAGGGTATCGCTGTGTGTGGGGGAGGGTGGGCTTAAGGTTTCAAAAGACTCAGACATTCAAAATTAATTTCTCTCTCTCTCCTTCTCTTACAGTTGTGCCTCAACCACGTGAGCTCTCAGTGCCATGCCTGTCTTCCTGCTGCTGTGCTCCCTGTCATGATGGCCATAGAGTGACTCTCTGAAACTGTAAGCCCCAAATAAATGCTTTCTTCTATAAATTGCCTTTGTCATGGTGTCTTCTCACAGCTTAGACATGTAACCCGAAGTGGTATATAGACAGTCCTTCCAGGAAAGCACATAATCCCTTCCATCTTTGGGTCTAGTTGTAAGATTTTGCTTTTATCAACATGAGAAAGAAAAGACTAGAAAGCTGCACCCACAGTTGAGAATGCTTGCTGTTCTTGCCAAGGACCCAGGCCCTGTGACAGCTGCCTGTAATTCCAGTTCTCTAACGCCCACTTCTGACCCATAGGCATTCACCTACACATGCGTACACACAGACACACATTAAAACATGGAAAGGATGCCACATGTGGCTTCCATGTGTGCCTAAAATGACTTGACACCCATGCTTGTGGTCTTTGAAAAAAATAGACATTATTGTAGGCTACTAATTTTGGGGAGATTGTTTGTTATGCAGCAATTGTTAACTGGTACATCATCTGAATATAAACTCAGGAAGGCCTTAAACAGAAAGCTAGTTTTGCTGGAGAAAGTAATTGTAACATAGTCTAAATCAAGATGAAAGCAAGGCTTTATCTCCTACATGGGCTCAGATTTTCTGTGTTTGTGTGGAGAAGTGAGGTTTAGTCCTACACAATGTAGTAAGTATAAGAAACCCCTAGCTCAGGGAGCACAAATGGTAAACACAAGCATGAAGTCTGAGCACGCCACCTCGCACATCTGCCTCCGCTCAGAAATCCACCAGTCAGAGAGGAGTCCCAAGTTGCTTCCTCAGTGCCTGAGCTACTGAGGAACGCCGGGGAAGACTCTAAGATCCGGGGAACTAAGATGAGACGGAGGTTTTCAGTCATTTCCTGCTCTCCCTTCCTGACACTGAACGGACGTCTCAGTTCCCATCAGCAGCAGCTCTGTCAGGAGGGCTTTCCTCTCTGAGATTTTCTGCTGTAGACAGAGAGCGCCTCACTTTCTGACAGCTGCACAGAATTCTCTCCCTCACTTTCTCCCCATTACAATTTCGCTGTCATCAGGCCCCTTTGTGAAGCCCAGCTTTCCTCCCTTGCTGCACACGTGTTAAGCTGTGAACACGCACCCCTCCACACAGCTGCTCTTGGCTGTGCTATATGTGCTCCATCATCTTTTCTAAACCCCACAAGGAACAACACCCAGTCTAAAGAGTATTTGAATCTCCGTCCTGTGAGCCCTTTGGGTGGGTCTCTTCCATGATCGGTGACTGGGTCTGGAGAAACCCACTTGACTAAATTTACAAAGTCAACAGGTGTATCAGTTAGCGACTGCCGTGCAACAAACAAACAAATTCCAAAACCCACGATTCAAAACGATACCTGTTAGTTTCTTTGTGTTTGTCTGGTTTGAATGAGGCTGGGCATTTTGAATTCTTTCCCTTTGCTGCTGGTCAAGAGATGAAAAGGTCCTCTGTTGCCAGTTCCCCTCCCCTTGACCCAGAATGTGCAACAGTTATCACCTGGATGAAGTTACATAACAACTGACTTGGGGGCAGGGTGGACAGAAGTCTCTGTGGGCTTCTGGGCTGCTAGAGAGATAATGGAAATAAACTAAGAAAAGGGAAGCCAGCTACTCCTATGTAACTCCCACCTGGGCTCTCCCCAACTCTGGAGTGCAGAACAAGGTGTTACACAGGCTTCCTTGGCTGTATAATGGGCAGCACAGGCTTTGTATCCCTGGGAGCCCCTAGGACACCTCTGTGAGGTCCTATGTGCAGTGTGCAGCCCTGCTTCTGTGTCCTTGCCGTGTTCACACTGGACATAGCAAGTGCTCAGCAAACAAGAAGATACATATTTGTATTAGTTACTTTTGGACCATGATGACAAAACACCTGTTAGAAGTGACTGAAGAGAGGAGAGGATTGCTTTGGCTCCAAGTTCAGAGGGTTTGGTTCATCATGTTGGAGGAGTCCTGTGGCTCGCTTGGCCCATGGTGGCAGGAACTTGAAGCATAGTCTCTTCATCTTGGTGGATCAGAAAGCAGACAGCAGGATGGAAACAGACCCGAGCAACAACCTTGGAGGCTTGCCCTTAGTGGCCTGCATCTGTCATCTAGGGCCTGTGCACCAAGATCCCATAACTTCCCCAAACAGCGCCACCACCTGTTGACTCAGTGGAAACACATAAACCTATGAGGGACATTTCACATCAAGACATCACCTATAAGAGTTAAGAAGAATTACTAGTGCCTGCCCTTACTCACACTTTGTGTCCTCCCTGGCAGAGATGACCATCAGTATACCCTTCAAACCTGAATAACTATTGTATAACACCATCCTGCTAGGGACACAGCCATCTTCATGTTTGTGGGAGTACATCACGATGGGGCCTGTGGAGGGACTTGGGAGGGTCATGAGCTTGTTACTTGAGTATCCAGCCACTCCTCATGATCATCTGTGTGCAACTCTGCCCTAACTGCATGCGGCCTTGAGGTCTAGGGGAGCATTAGAGTATATAATCTACAGAAGATGAGAGGGAGGGGCTCCATCTATGCCGCTGCAGGGTGGGGAATCCCAAGATGAGGCTGCTTTGGGGTTGTCAACACCTCTGCCAGTAACCCCTCCACATGTTCTGCAAGTGAGTCTAATAACTCCCTGGTTCCCCAAGGTGGACCTTGGTGGAATGGTACTTTAGTGTGTCCCTGGGGACTTAGGAGGCGCTGGTACACACTATCTATCCATATCTTCCCCAGGGAATGAATTTCCACAATAAACTCTCACCAAGGTATACACTGTTTCTGGGCTAGAGATGGTTCAGGCTGCTCTTCCAGAGGACACAGGTCCAGTTCCCAGCACCTACATGGCTGTCCATAACTTTCTATAACTGCCATTTCAGGGACTCTGCCACCCTCTTCTGGTCTCTGTGGGCACTGAATACATATGGTTCACAAACATGCAGGCAGGCAAAATACTATACACATAAGAGAAAAATGAATTAAAAGAAAAGACATACACTGTGTGTTAGCATGTCCCAAGGTAGATCATCACTACTACCTGACTCTAGAACATTCTGTTGGCCTAAAAGAAACCCTGTATCTATCTATTAGCAGCCACTTATGTTTAACTCCTCTCTAGCACCTGTGGCCCTGAATCTTATCCTCTCTGGCCCTGAGATTTGACTATTATGTACATTTTGTTAAGATTTATTTTAAGTATGTGTGTGTCTGCGTTTGTGATTGAGTGCACCTGAGTGCAGTACCCTCTGAGACCAGAAGAGTGTCAGATCCCCGGGAGTTGGAGTGACAGCCCAGCTGTGAATGGTCTAACACAAGTGCTGGGAACCCCCTCCCCAGGCCCTGTTCTAGACATTTTATATGTAAATGAAATAGCTCCAATATGTGACCCTTTGAGTCTAAGCCTGAGATAATTCTACTCAGAAAAAAAATGCAAGAGGCCCTGGAAGTTCACTAAGTAATGACACGTGTGTGTGTGTGT
>JAQHUG010000116.1:6067492-6081553 GCA_028555095.1 Dicrostonyx torquatus | reverse complement strand
TGTGTGTGTGTGTGTGTTGTTATCATGGTGCCACTGACCACACTGAATTCTGGGGAAAGCAAATGAAAGCCCTATGTGCTCCTCTCTGCAGTTGCTTTATAGAATGGCTGCCTGTCCCACCCTTTCTTCCACGTGGCATCATTGTTGGACCCTCGAACTCTGAGGAGACAGGTTGTTGGATAACTCTTTGTTCTGTACAGACTGTTCCAAAATGGCTTGGTGTGAGCATGCGACAACTATACACACACAGAAAATGGAGACACGGCAGCGTTTGTTGCTCTCTGGAAAGGGGATGGCTGGTGATTGCTGAGGCTTCTTGCCCTGTGCTTACTTTCAAAGACCACCATTCAATCAAAGGTCCTGATCTGAGAATCCATCACAAAGATACAGGATTGCGTGGACCCACACAGTCTATTCTGCAATTCCCACTCCCAGGCTGCCAGACTGTTCCACACATCCTGAGCGTTCTCACAGGCATTCCAACTACTGTGAAAAGTACCAAAACATGATACCCACTGGTTCCGTACATTTACTAGGAAATGTGTTTGAGTTTAGGAAGCGTGGCTCTGCTGTTCGGCTGTAAAATAAATCCTGCCTCCGTTAAAGATGCTCCAGTTAGCAGTTGGCAGGAGATTTTTGTGGACCAACAGCATCCTTGGGTGTGATCATAGTAGGTGCGAAAGGCAGGGAGGCCTGTGCATAGCCGTTGAGGGAGCTGGCAGATATGCAGGAGTGTAGACCACCTGCCACAAGCAGTCCCAGAACGCTGTAAATACCCCTGGGGATAAAACAACAGGCTGGGTACAGAGTCCAGCAGAATAAGCTTTCCCTGGGAAGCGTGTGTGTGTGTGTGTGTGTGTGTGTGTGTGTGTGTGTGTGTGAGGGGTGTACACATGCATGAATATTTGTTTGTGTGTACATGTGTGGAGTCCAAAGACCAATCTTCTGTGTGGTTCCTCAGATGCCATCCACCTTATTTCCAGAAATAGGATCTCTCACCAAACTCAGAATTTGCCAAGTAGCCTAGGCTGGTTGGCCAGCAAGCTCCCCAAATCCTCCTGCTTCTACCTTCCCAGGCCTGGAATTACAAGCATACACCACATGCCTGGCTTTTATGTAGGGTCTGGGAATCTGAACTCAAGTTCATTTGCTTGTGTGGCAAACACATACCAACTGAGCCATCACCCCCAGCCCAACTTGGAAGTTACTTAGAAAGGAAGATTCCCAGGCCATCCCTAGACTTGTCAGACCCAGTAATTCGTGTTTAACTCTGGAGAACATGAAGCCCTTCAGGAAGCCTGGATACCATGACAGTGTAGAGCCACAGCTGCGGATTTCTGTGACAGAGTGGTGTACCCAGGACCCAAGATGCCAACCAAGACAGCCATGGTCAACAGGAAGAAAGCTTTTTGACACAAGAGGGTCTAGAGTGGGATGAGTGACAATCCCCCAAGATGTGCCTACGTCTAGAAGCTGGGGTGTGACTGCATTTTGAAAGGGCATTTTTCTGACTATAATGAAATTAAAAAAGCCAAAGTGCTGAGGGTTGTCTGCACGGCCCTTACTACATTGACTGATCCCTTCTCAAAGATCCTGGAAATGATGGGGCCAGGACAGGTGGAAAGAGAATGTCTGGAGTCAGAGGAAGCTGGGGAAGATAAAAGAGCCCCACCTCCTGCCTCAGCTTCTAGAAAATTCTAAGATTCTCAGTACCTCGACTTGGGGATTCTGGCTTCTAGGCTTTTGAGGTTAACTCATTTTTGGTGTTTTAAACTGTGACAGTCAACTTGACAGGATCTAGAATCACCATGGAAACCGGTCTCTGGGGGATGTCTGTGAAGGGTTATCTAGATTAGGTTAACTGAGGTTGGGAGATCCAACTTAAATGTGGGCAGTATCACCGCCTAGACTGGGATTCTAGACTGAACAGAAAGGAGAGAGGGAGCTGAGCACCAGCATCCATCTCTCTCTGCTTCCTGACTGCAGATGGAATGTGGCCAGTGACCTCATGCTCCTGCTGCCACGCCTTCCTGGCCATGATAGATTGTGTCCTCAAATGTGAGTCACAAATCCCTAAAGTTGCTTCTGTTAGGGTATTTTTATCATAGTGGCGGAGAATGTATGCACGCCATCTACGGTGAGTGGATGGAGCCGTCCTAGGGAATAAACCTGACCTTACATGTGGGTGGACTCCTGGTTTCAAGATGTCAAGAAGGAAAGCAGTCTTTCCTAAAGCAAAGGATGCTGGGTAAGCATGCTCATAAGGTGAAGGTGTGCAGAGGAACACGGCCCATCCCCTCCTCCTGGGTCTGTCCAGTTGGCCTGTTGATTTCCCAGTTTTTTGCTACTCAGTCTCCAGTCCATGTGTGAGCCCAAGGCTTTTCTAGAGTCTTCTATGAGCCTTGCCACTGCATTTTCCATGGATCCAGGCAGAATTGATTGGCCCTTTGACGTTTGAAAACCTTTACAACTCTGTTCCCACTCAGCCTGGAGGCTTCCCTGGGTTCAGTGTGTTTATGACATCTGCTTGAGATTCACAGCATGGCTACAGTGCACACTTCCCACATGAGAAACAATTTACCAGGGGCTGCTGGACACGGAAGTCGTGGTTGCTGCTCTGCCGTACCACAACTCCTGACTGGGACACAGAAAAGCCAAATCGCACGGGGGCAAACATAGAAGAAGACAGCTTCAGAGAACCCAGCACATGCCCTGCACCAGAGACCACCAAGAACCCAACGCATCCTGCACCGACTGTGCCCTGACTAATCTTGCTTTTCCAAGTGTGGCTCTCCGCCCTTTCTGACCAAGGAGGTCCAGCACCGTGCATCATACAGAATGACTGCTCAGGACACAGAGGGAAGAGAGGCTGTGATGTAGCCACCATCATGGGTGCAGATGGCGGGTGGGGCTGCTGGTAGAAATGTAACTCCTGCCTCTATTCTAGGGATTGATCGCAGAGCCTCAAGATCTCTACGCAAGGGCTCTACCACTGAGTTACTCCCTCCCCTGTTGCTCTTTCTTTACTTTTTATTTTGGGGGTAGCTTTTTTACTAAGTTTCAAAGAGAGGCCCCCAAAGGGTTGTGCCCCATGTTGAGAACCATTGTCCTAAGTGATTGGACCCCGCACCCACCTTTGTACCAATCGCTGAGCTTTGAGATTCTGCCACCCGCTTAAGTCTGTTTTACCAGTTTTAACCCCTCTAGCAGAGGTCTTTTCAAAACTCTTATGGCCCATATTGGTACTAAGATCTTTCTTAAAGTGATGCCCCAGGCCAGGGACCAGACTTGACAGCTTTCTTGTTTTGTTCAAAAGAGGAAAGCCTGAGGTACTGCCCACTGTCCATATTTGTTCTTTCATCCAGAACCAGTGGCACCTATACCTTCAAATCTACAAATTGTCATCACAGTCCAATACAATGCTAAAGGGCAGCAACGTGAGGATTTAAAGTAGGCTCTATTGACAGGAGGATTGGCCTCTCCATCCGGCCTGCAGCAAGCTGAAGTGTCTACTGATATCTTCAGAGGTCGGAACTAGAAGACGTTGGGGCTGGATAGATGGCTCTGAGGTTAAGAGCACATAGTCCCCTTTCAGAGGACCTGGGTTCAGTCCCCAACATCCACACCAGTCAGGTAGTTACAGCCACCTCTAGCTCTAGTTAGATCTGACACCCTCTGCTGGCCTCTGTGGGCATTGCACACAAACTCATACAGGTATGCATATACAGAAACACGAACAAACGCATACATTAAATAAGCTGATAATTTTAAAAAAAGAGCTAAGGGAAGTAGAAATGTCTCTGGCATTACAGGGGAAGAGGCCAGAAATACTGTAATAACCCGTGTTGCACAGGTCCTGTCCCTCCACCGCATACCACCCCTACGTATCCACTGGGCTGGTTTGGCATCTCCTGGCTCACAGACTTCTTGTGACATGGATATCTTACAGAAAAGCAAGAAGAATGGAAGGGCTGTAAGGGAAAGATTTATATTCAAGTCAGGGGTCCACAAAGCGTTTTCCAAGCCCAGTCTCCCTGTGATTGTTGTAACTAAAATTTTATTAGGACGCAGCCCACTTGTGTTTTTGCAATGCCTGTGACACAGTAGAACAAGCATGACAAAGATGTCCTGTCCTGCAGAGATGAGAGTATTTAGTTTATAGTTGTTGACACTAAGAAGTTAGCTGACCACACGCCCCCTGGAAACACAATTGCATTCCTTCTGCACTGAGCATCCAGCTTAGCCTTTGGATCTGGTGTTCCCCTGGTGCTTGTGGGATCTGGAGGATCTGGAGGATCTGGGGGATCTGCTTGGCTCATCTGAGCAAATGCGACTGATTTGGAGGCACACCTGTTGTGTTAGTTTTGTTCCCTATCACTATGTCCAAATGCGTGACAGAAAGCTACTTAAGGGAGGACCAGCTCATTCCAGCTTATAGTTGGAGGGGAAGGCGTGACAGTGTGAACACAGGCCATCTGGTCACATGGCATCACAGGTCAAGAACAGGAAATAGGGCTGAGGCATAAGAGCCCAAAGCTCACCCTCAGTGACCTACTTCCTCCAGTGAGTGTACCACCAAAGCTTATAAGACCTTTCCAAACAGAGCCACTGGGTGGGGACCAATTGTTTAAGCACATGAGCCTATGGGGGACATTCCACATTTAAACTGTAGTATTTATTAACCTATCCTCTCCCTATACTTCTTGTCCCAATATCTCGCACATTTTCCTTCCAAATTAGAAATGACCAACCCGCTGGGCGGTGGTGGCACACGCCTTTAATCCCAGCACACGGGAGGCAGAGGCAGGCGGATCTCTGTGAGTTTGAGACCAGCCTGGTCTACAAGAGCTAGTTCCAGCGCAGGCTCCAAAGCCACAGAGAAACCCTGTCTCGAAAAAAAAAAAAAAAGAAAAAGAAATGACCAACTCCAGGAATATTAGAGAGATGGGTGAGTGGGAACTCACTGGATGTTCCTTCTTCTGCCCCTGTCTCAGCAGAGCCACAGGGAGGTCAGTAGGCTCAGCTGACGCTGTCCTGAGACTACAGAAGGTCCGGGGGTGGGGAACGGCAGTAGTTTGGGGTCAGAAGTTCCCCAGGAGAACTCGTTCATCATGGCGGAGGAGTGGACAGTCAGCATCCTTTCTCCACTTCAGCGGCTGACCCGTCCTATTTGCACCATTTATCAAAACTGAGATGAATGGCCGGGTGCCAGCCTGGCATCTCGCCTACACGCACTTCACTGGCCTCTCAGAGGCTGCTCTGCTTGGAGTGGGGTGCTTTCAAAGCAGGGTTCCTTCAATAGGGCTCATGGGCTGCGTGTGAGTGTTCAAGTCAGCTCAGCTGGTCTCAAGCTGCCATTTGTAACTCATGAAGAAGACACACAAAAGGCCAGGTCACCACGCCAAAGTAAGTGTGCTCTTGAGAAACTTTCAGATATAAACACGCTTACACATATGTGTGTGTGTACACAGGCATGCATCCATCTGGCAGACACATATGCTGATATATGCTGCAAGATACTGTGTGCTAATGTGTGTGTCTAGGATCTGAGTTATGCTGTAGCGTGTTTCTGCAAGTGAGGACAGATGAAAACCCTACTGTGTTCGCCATTTTCCTGCTTGCTTTGACAAAATACTTGACCAAAGCAACTCAAGGAAGGAAGGCTTTATTCTGGCTTACAGGTCGAGAAGCCAACCAGGGCGGGGATAGCATGGCAGCTCTTCACATGGCATCCACAGTCAGGAAGCAGAAGTAGACGAACGCTGGCTGTGATAGGTACTGTTTATTGCCAGCTCAACAGGACGTAGGGCCAACTGGGAGATGGGCCTCTGGACTTGTCTTTGGAGGACTTCTTGATTACCTCTGCAGAAGTGGGAAGCCACAAGGTAGCTGCAGGCAGAGCCATGCCTCAGGCAGAAGATTCTGGACTATCTAAATGGAGTAAGGGAACTAGCTGAGCTGCGAGAGTGAATTCACTGCTGACTGTTTCTTGACGGCAGGTGCATTGTGACCAGCTCCCCGAAGCTCCTGCTGCTGTGACATCCCTGTCACAGGATGGACTGTAAACTGAATTGTGAGTCAGAGAAAATGCTTTCCTCCATAAGTTGCCAAAGTACTTCACTGTAGTGACAGGTAAGGGAAACAAGACCCTCGAATCCAGTTACCTTTCCCTCTTTGTCACCAGGAGCTCCAGTTCACCTTGAGGATGGACTTTCCCATGTCATTCAATGTAATCTAGAAACTGTCACCCAGACATGCCCGAGGGTTTGTCACTGAGGTATTCTAGAGCCTTCCTAACTGGTGATCAATTTAAACCACCACACCTGCCTTAATGGTACTTCCACCATCTGAGAGCCCAACACTCACTCATCAGCCAAACAAGCTAAACTGGAGCCCTAAAGACCCATCCAGCACTGGGGTTACAATGTGTGTAGCCATGCCTGGTTGTTTATGCGGGTTCTGGCAACCACACTCATACGCCTTCTTACGCAGTAAGCCCTTTACTGAGTTATCCCCCAGCCCCAATCTCAAGTCTCTCTCCTCCCACACACTAACCTTTGCACTCACCTACAGATATTCGGCCAAACAATTAAAGTCCGGACCCCACGAGGCTCCCGCTGAGGCCAAACCCACTTCATTTTATCTGAGCATCCCTTGACCCCCACATCCAAACCCTGTTCTTGCTACTGAGAGGTTTTTCTGAGGCCAACATGGACCAGATTCATTGCAGTCCACAGACTCACAACAAATGGAAAAGAACGAAAAGAAAACAAAACTTAGCTTCCCCCGGCTGGCAATCATTTGGAACAATCAGCTTCTGATTAGCTGCCTCGTTAAAACATAAACTCATTTAATTCAATCATTGAAGCAATAGCCCAAGCCGACACAGCCATTATCACAGAAAACTCCATAATGCTCACTCTCTGCGAGACATGACAATTTGGCGTCTTTATTAAGAGTACAGATCTCTCATTGGTGTGGAGGACTCTTCAACAGCTGTGGTTTTCCCATTATCCTGGACCACCAGTGGCATCTTTCCCCTTCTCTCACACAAACCAACAAGGGAAGAAAACACCTAACACTCCCAGAGAGTGAGAGGGTCCATTTATGATGAGTTTGCAAGGATGCTTTTATTCTTAATTTATTCTCAATATGTGTGTGTGTGTGTGTGTGTGTGTGTGTGTGTGTGTGGTGGGGCATGTATATGCAAGTGCAGGGGCCAGAGGGTGGTGTAAGATCTCCTGTAACTGGAATTCAGACAGTTATGAGCTGCCCAATGTGGGTGCTGGAAACTGAACTTGGGTTCCACAGCAGCAACAGTACACACACCACACACACACACACACACACACACACACACACGAGTATATACTCACACTCTTAACTGCTGTACAGTCTCTCTAGCACCAAGGAGGATTTTCAAATTAGCAATGTTTTATGCTAATGGACACGGCAACTAGGGGGGTTTCCAGAGGCAGATGGGATGGAAGATAGGGGCCACCTCTAGGCAACCTTGTCTAGGCATCCTGACCTTGTAGTTTCCTTCTGCCACATTGCCTTCACTGGCAAACCTCCTCTTCCTTACCATCTACAGGTCCTAGTCATTTAAGTACTGGCTCCTAAGCGCCAAGCCATCTTCTGGGCTCTTAGGATGAACAGTCCCCTTCCCCCAGCACAGCATTCTCCCTGTATGTAAGTCATCCTAGTGCAGATGAGGATGCATGTTATTAAGAAGCATGGCTAGAGGATGCAGGTGTGGTCATTCATGTCTGTAAACCCAGGAACTGGTGGGTGGAGACAGAAAGATTTCTGCTACGTGAAGGCCATTATATCTATATGGTGGGTTCCAGATCAGCTTTAGCTACAGTGAGATTCTGTCTCAAAATACTTACTTTGTTTTAAATCTCTGATGTATCATTTATTCCTTATAAAACTTTGCATTGGCTTTCAAATTTTACGATCTAGTATTGTCTTTTTAAGTAGATTCAGAAGGCTCTGTATATGTTATGCCAAATGTGTCACCCTATGCTCTGCCTGTCCCCACTCTTACAGTCACCTCCCACATCTGTGCACACACCTCCTTCTGGTCCAACTGTCCATGGTCTTGCAGAATAAAGCCAGCAACTGGCAGAGGCATAGGTGCCTGATACATTTAGCATGTGATATTTCTGGGGTTTTCATCTTAAAGCAATGAACATTTGAATGTCCCATTTGAATGGGAATTGTGGGGTAGGATTTGAATGGGAATTGCGGGGTAGGATTTGAATGGGAATTGTGGGGTAGGATTTGAATGGGAATTGTGGGGTAGGATTTGAATGGGAATTGTGGGGCAGGATTTCAATGGGAATTGCGGGGTAGGATTTGAATGGGAATTGTGGGGCAGGATTTGAATGGGAATTGTGGGGCAGGATTTGAATGGGAATTCAGCCTGGGAGCTTTTGCACACTCACATCACAACACTGATGCTTATGTGTGGAACATGAGTTCAGAGTGTGCAGAGCTAGAAATCTCAAACAATTCTCACCATGAACTTAGCAGAGGGCAGAGCCTGCCAGCTTCACACTGGGGCTCTGCTCCTTCTGGCTGTTGGGTGTGCAGATGTGGTCACTAGGACGTGGCTTTGTGAGGAGCGAAGGGAAAGGCTAGACTCAGACTCCTGGAGGGTATAAGGAATCGGCAGGATGGAGACACAAAGTTCAATTAAGGGCAAGGATCAGAGAGGAGAGGAAGCCATGGGAAAAACAGTGGCAGAAGCATGAACCAGAGGGCCCTGGAAAGCCATGGGGGCTGGTGCCTGAATCAATCTCTCTCTCTCTCCTCCCCCACCTCTGCCATGCCTCCATCTTTGCCCATCTCTTTCACCTCCTTCCCTTATGTCTCTCTAAAAAAGGTTTTTCTCAGTTACTAATTTACACATGAACATTTAGGGGTCAGGGTACTCAGCGCTCTATCCCCTCCAGCCCTGATGTCTAGTCGGCTTTAACTGTCAATACAGCCTAGAGTTATCTGAGAAGGGAGTCTCAGTTGAGGGATAGCCCAGATAAGATTGGCCTATGGGCGTGTCTGTATGTATATCGTGATTGATATAGGAGGGCCCAACCAGGCAAGTGGTCCTGCACTGTACAAAGACAAGCCTAAGTCTGTGAGTGAACCAGCAAGCCACACCCCCCATGGTTTGGGCTTCAAGATGTTACTTGAGCTTTTGCCCTGACTTTTCTCAGTGCTGGACTATAACCTGTAGCTGAAACAAATCATTTACTCCCTAAACTTCTTTTGCTCCGAGTGTTTTTATATCACAGCATCAGAAAGGAGGCCTGGATAAAATACCTACATAGGGAGCATGGGAGCCCAGGCCGGACCAGGCACCAACTTACCATCAGCTAGGGTTCGGGGGCCAGACCATGTTACATACTGATATAGAAGTCCACTTCAGAACTCATGAAGGAACAGGCATGTGAAAGGGAGTCCCTGCCTTGTGTGAGGATGTAAATACCCCATTGTTTCATGGGGAGCCTTGGAAGTAATCTACAAGGCACAGACTGTGTTTGCAACTTGGCCACCATCAGCTTGGGAAATCTGGGAAGTCATGGTGACTGTGACAGAAGTGGGGGGAAAAAACAATGGATGAACAAACACTGAGTGACCGTTGAGACGGTAGTCCACACAGTCCCTTCAGCTTCCTAACAAAGGTGGAGATGGCCACCCACAAGGTCCTCTTTTTTTTTTTCCCTTGGTGCAGCTTGCCCTGGGAGACATTGACCACATTACCTGGCAATGCTTGCCATAGTGGGTGGGCTGCTATTCAGCAAGCAGAGTAGAGTGTCAGCACAGAACTGGGCTAGGGCCACTGTTGGTGAATACCAGCACTAGGCAGGGTCCTTCCTATCTCATTTAGGGCAGTAGTAGCCCCTGGGAAGAGGCTTGCCTCAACGTGTCACAGTGTCCCTGGCCCAGCATGTTAAATGTCCACTTAATGCTCACATTCCTGACTAAAGCAGGCATGTAGTACATGGCAGATGTCCTCTAATGGCCATGGGTCACTCCAGAGTCCAGGCTGCCTGCATTTGGAGCATTTTGCCTCCAGACTGCTGCCTCTACATCCAGGTATTGGTGAGGGAAGACTGAGTGAGGAGGAGACACAGGCTAGTCTTGCAAGAGACACTGGGCAATTTGGCTTGATTAGTGGACTCTCTCCTTCTAGGCATGCAATTGCTGAGTAGTAAAAAGCCCATGGCTGGGCAGTGTCTCCCTGAGACAAGGTACATCAAGGGGAAGAAGGGACAGGACCTTGTGGACGGCCGTCTATATCATCATTAGTGAGGCTGGAGGAACCTTGTGGCCCACCATCGCCCACATCATTCTGAGGCTGATGGCCTGCAGCCCTAATCCCACGTGTACAGCTGGTACCTAAGAGCAGAGATGCTCAGGGAGGTCCAGATCGGCCTTTGCTTCCCAGAGAAGAGTGAGTCATAGCTGTCAGTCATGTTTCACTTCCTTCATGAGCGTTCACCTGGCACCAGCAACAGCTATCGTGGCAATGCCAGGTGGAACACAAACTCCTCTCCGGGCTGCTATTAGTTAGGTCTGCTGATACTTGCAGTCCAAAGAATTCCTAAGACTCTAACCAGAGGTCATGCTCATCTTTCTTCTCTCCCTTCGTGCCTTCAGCATTTTTACTTTTCGAATAGAATACACCTAGCTTGCTCTTACTGGTTCCTACCTTGGGATCTTACCCCTCTTGATCTTCATGTTGCCCCAGATCTCACCCACCATTCTTATTCTTTTCTTTTTTTTTTTTAAAAGAATTATTTATTCTGTGTATAGAGTTCTGCCTGCACACCAGAAGAAGGCACCAGATCTCATTGCAGATAGTTGTAAACCATCATGTAGTTGCTGGGAATTGAACTCAGGGCCTTTAGAAGAGCAGTCAAGAGTTCGAGGCCAGCCTGGTCTGCAAAAGCTAGTTCCAGGACAGGCTCCAACATACAGCCCCACTCTTCTGTTCCTTCTGGGCACCTGAAGCTATCTTATTCATTTTTATTTCATTTGTGTCAGTCAGGTGTGTGTGTGCGCATGAGCGTGCAATGTGCACGCATGTGTGCATGGCATGAGTGTGTATGTGTGTGCCCTATACAGAGTGTTGAGATCACTCAAAGGACTCTAAAATGTCTTTATATATGGGGTATGTGTGTACATATCAGTGGCCACAGATCCGGCCATGGCTTTGTTAATTCTTCTCTCCCCAGCTCAGAATCTCCTGTTCCCGGACTGGCCTCTTGGGTCCCCGACCGAGGGAAATCAGAACACGTGAAAAAGATTTTAGAATTCCAGTCGCCTCTTTTTTCTCTTTCCAATTAACGGCTGCCAGGAGCAAACTTTCTGAGGTGAAACACATCTAGAGAAGATAAACGGCTTTTTAATTTGGGTCACCCACAAGGTCAGCGGTAGAACTGTGTTATTGTTATTTTTCCCCCCAAACATGCCTTCATTAACTTTCTTTGAAGAACCAGTACAAAGAAGTTCTGGGCTTTTGATGAGCACATTTCCTTTCCTTAGCTACTGGTTTCAAATGAAGCCATTGCCCGGGGCCTGAGCAAGCAGGGGCACCCTTGTCTGTTGTTGTCCTGAGCCTCTGGTTGACTCTCTATCAAGTTTAACGCCCATGAGTTGCTGACCAGATGGACACAGAGGGGGGGGGGTCCCACAGGTGATCACAAAGTAGGTGACATTTCCTGATGCAGGTGCCCGGTGGGAAGGACAGCTAGCCCAGCAATCCACTTCAGCAAAGGATACCTGCTCTTATATTTCCTACCTATCCCCCGCCCCATCTTCTCTGCTTGTGACTGTCTCCAAAGATGTTCTGTGAGGTTTGGCTGGGCATCAACCCAGCCTGCATTCTTGGGGAAGGGCAAGATGCTCATGCTGGGTAAAGTGATCTGCTGTGGCTGGTTCAGAAATAGTCACGTGATATCATATGGCCCTCCAGGCACCTGCCCATGACTTCGACTTGTGACTTCACTGGACTTGCTGGTAGCTGGGATGAAGAGCTGCATGAGAAAGAAGTCATCAAACAGAGAGAGCAGACTTGGCTCTATGGCACATGGCCTTTGAGCCCTGTACACTGGAGGCAGAGGCAGGTGGATCATTGCGAATTCAAGGACATCTTGCTCTGCAGAGCAAGTTCTAAGCCAGTCAGAGATACACAGTCACACACACACACATACATACACACACACACACACACACACACGAGAGGGAGGTGGAAACAAAGAAAGGGGTGGGGGGAGAGAGAGAGAGAGACAGGATGACTAGAACTCAGTCATGTCATTCACCCCAATCCAGCCATGCCTGAAGCTCCTATGCCCCTTGACTTTTCAGTTAGAAGATCTTTTATATTTCAGTTTCCAGTATCTGATTTATGTTTCTCCACCTATCAGGGAAACAGCCCTGGCTACCACACCCCTCAAGTAAGACTGTTCTGAATTCAAAGTGGAATCCAGAGTCAGTCACCTCTAAGGTTTGGAAGTTCTAACAGGATCTCACCACCATCTGGGAACTGCACACGCTTCTTTCTTGGAGTCCCTGGCCCTATTTTTAGCACTTGCTAGTGACATTCAGACATGCTGATAATGTTTCCTGTCCATACTGAGAGAGAATTCTCCACCATCTGTAAACTTGAAACTCCTATTGTTTTTACTTCAGCCAATAACATCGCTGCCACTCATGGCTGGAACATGAGTGTTCTCTGTGCTCCCACGCATTCTAGACTAACACTCACAACAGCATCTAATGGCCCACATCCAAGAGCAGAATCTTTATCTGGAATCCTCCAACCACAATTTCAGAGACCTAATTCAGTCCTGTGAACCACAAATACAGTCTTAACATAGCTATCCTCCATTGAGTCTATGAGTCAAGAACCCACTGCTGCTGGATCCACGGTGTGTGGCTATTTTTCCCAGCCTGCCTTGCAGGTGGTTGCTCCTCCCTGTCAACACTCTGAGGGGTATATGACCTACAAGTCACCATCTGCTTGGGGTAAGCAACACAGCTGCCTTTGAGTCGCGCAGACTCCTGGGACTGACTCTAACATGCTCATGAGTTAAACAAGCTGAAGTTGGATTGGCTGTTTCTTGGATCTGGCATGATCTGGGGTGAAGAGATATGAACTCATGTTTCTTTAGAAAAGGGCATTCATCGTGAAAGTTCCCCTTGCTCTGAAAAGCCAACATAATCCTGCATAGTTTACCCCTGGATTTTAAATGAGAAAAAAAAAAATGGAGGCAGTGGATCTGTGCTGCGTTCTAGTTGATGTTATTTTGAGTCTCTGATACAGCAGTGATTATAACACACACCAGTAAGGATACTCATTATGGATATAATACATGGCAATCACAGGTACTAATACTTAGATCCAAAGGCAATTTGGACTCACGTTAGTGTGTCTTCCATTACTGTGATAGACACCATGACCAAAAGCAACTGGTGGAGGCAAGGGTTTATCCAGCTTACACTTCCAGCTCACTGTTCACCACAGAAGTCTGAGTAGGAACTCAGTGGAAAAACTTGGAAGCAGGAGCAGATGCAGAGGCCATGGAGGGACACTGCTTCCTGGGCTTGCTCCCCCTTCCTCAGCCTGTTTTCTTATAGCACCCAGGATCACCAGCCCAGAGGTGGCACTACCCACAGTGGGCTGAGTCCTGCCACGTCAATCATCAACCAAGAAAATGCCACCACAGACATAACCACAGGCCAATGTGATGGAAGTGCCTCAAGTTTGAATCCCACTTCCCGACTCTCCTGTCGCATGACCTTGAACCAGCCCCAGTTTTATCCTTAGGAAATTTCACACACACCACTAGAAACCCTGAAACCACAGAAGACGCGATTTTTTAACTTTGGTGTGGAGTAGCTTAAGCGCCGAGCTGTTCTGGTGAGCAGTGTGAAATGCTGTCACTATTTTGCCAAACAGTTTGGCATTATCTTAAAAAGTGAAACACTTGTCACATGACTTTAACAAAACCTCAAATCCAAGCTTTTTTATCCACAGATACAAAAAAA
>JAQHUG010000116.1:6046793-6063409 GCA_028555095.1 Dicrostonyx torquatus | reverse complement strand
AACATCTGTGGATGTTTGCTTTGTTACTGAGTATGTGATCGATTTTTGAGAAGGTTCCATGAGATGCTGAGAAGAAGGTATATTCTATTCATTGAAGCTTCAGGTGCTACAGCATAAGCCAAAAGTCTCCAAAAGAGGGGTTCGCAAACTATGGTCTATCCCACCATAGTGCATGAAGAAAGAGCACGAGGAGCTGAAACACATTAGTAAAACCTCAGAGACAGAAATCGGGGTTCAACCTGAAGGTCAGAAAAGCAAAGCAGCCAGCCACTGGCTCTCACCTTGACCTCCTCAGTTTGAAAATGGCGATCCTTCCTCCAGGAATCTCAAAATGAGACTGTGTCTGTGGGATGTCTCCTCCCGTTTTATAATCCTCTCTATTCTGGGATTAAGGGAGTGCACCACTGCTGCCTGGTTTCTATGACAAGCTAGTGGGGCTACTAGGATTAAAGGTGTGTGTCATTGCTGCCTGGTCAGTATGGCTGGCCAGTGTGGCTGTTTTATTTTTCTGATCCTCAGGCAAGCTTTCTTTATTAGAATACAAACAAAATGCCACTACAAAGAGCTGAGATTGTTGAATGGAAGCATCTTCCCAACACATTGGGCTGGGCTCAGTGGTTAAGAGCACTGACTGCTCTTCCAGAGGTCCTGAGTTCAATTCCCAGCAACCACATGGTAGCTCACCACCATCTGTAATGAGATCTGGCACCCTCTTCTGGCCTGCAGGCACACATGCAGGCAGAACATTGTCTACATAATAAATAAATATTTTAAAAAACAAAACAAAAAAATAGTGAGCACCAACACATTGGGCTTAGGAGCTGGTTACCCAGAACCTCATAGGGAGCCCATTTGCATGAAGTTAAGGAGCAGAAAGAGGAGACTCAAGGTGACAGATGTTGCAATATTGGTGGCCTCTGTACCAGGACAAGGTTACCTGGGAGAGACACACAAGGGATATACACAAGGGGTATGTCTGGGGTGAAGGAATTGTCTCCCAAGAACGAGCATTAAGTGGATGTCAGTATCAATCAAAAGTATTCAAACCACATGGTTAAGATCTATGTATATTAATGTAAGTGATGTTAATTAAAGGAAGAAAAGAAGGATCTGGAGAGATGGCCCAGGGGTTAGGAGCACTAGATGCTCTTTCAGAGGCCCTGGGTTCAATTCTCGGCACCCATATGGTGACTCACAAACACCTGAAATTCTAGTTCTAGGTTATCCAGCACCTTCTTGTATCCCCCTAGGGTACCAGGCGCAAATGTAGTGCGCAGACATACATATAGACAAAGCACTCATACACTTAAATTAAAAAATATACAAAAGAGAAAAGGAAAATGAAGATTAGAGAAGGAAAGAAAGGAAAGGACAAAGGAAATGAAAAGTTTGTGAAGCCATCGGACTATGGGGACTGCCCTGGGATTTAGTCTCAGCCTCTGTCTTCTGTCTGCTTCTAATGCTCTCTGAGGCACATAGAGCTGGACCCGAGAGAGGATTGGTATGCATGCTGTGTCTGTGTCCCTCTGCTCCACGGAAGACTTTGTACTCAGCTCCCCGTTCCCCCAGCCACTCAGGCACAGCCTCAGAATCCTCCTCAACCACCTTGCCGACATTCCCTGCAAGCTGATCAGAGCCATCATGTGCCCAGTCTGGAGGAGAAGCCAAAGCTCCCCAGTGATCAAGATCAATACCCCGATCACCCCAGTTTAGTCAACACTTGGGACAAACCCATCACCTGTGTTCGTGGACTGAGCAGTGATCAAACCCCATAGCTGCTGGCCCAGAGCCCAAGTTAGACGGTTAGTCAGACCCTAGTGCCCACCCCCATCACCCCGGTGCCGGCATCTTTTGCTTCATCCCATCTTCACCTGTTCTGTGTTCATGGTTTTTATCGCTCAACTCTGAGTGTGCACAACCTGCCATTTATTAACACCAGCTCAGGGGTCTTGTGCACTTGTGCCCCTCACAACAAGAGCTTCTATGCCTACTCTGCTGTGAACAGTGCCTGTTGACAATCTTTCACAAGCAGGCAAAGGGCACCAGTCACACACCACGGTGCAGGGGGTTCATCTCTTTTACTATGAATAAGCCAGTGACTGTCTATCCTGGACTTGCAGACTGATCCCAAGAAGGGGAGGTGCCCACCCTACCTCATGTTGCTTCCGTGGTTTCCTAAATGAACCATCTCCGTGGAGCCTGTGAGTCCAGGTCTTGAGAGAAACTCAATTCAGGTGGCAGCCCGAGTCACCGAAGACCCACCTAATTGGACTTGACAGCCATGATTTATTTACTGTGGCTACCTGTGCTTGGAGCCATAATCACATCTAACACCCATCTTATCTCAAGCCTGCTTGGAGGACCAAAAATTCAGATTCCCTTTTTTTCTCCCTGACATCCCAAAGTTCCAGTAAGAGAGGGGAGGAAAAAGGAGAAACCATGAAGGAATTAAATTTGTATCTATTATGTAGTCTTGTTTTTGTTTTGATTAGTCATGGTTAATTTGGGGCATTGAAGGACATGTGAAGGAAAGATGTCACTTTAGAATATCCTGGATGTAAGCAGGGTGACCCTGCCTCTTCTTTGCCATTTCAGTACTTTAAAAATGGGACATGGGAGGGGAAGACTAGTGAATAAGTGCACTTGCCTCACAAGCACGAGGACCTCGATTCAAACCAGGTGAAAAACTGGACATGACCGCGTGTGCACCTGCAGCCTCAAGGCTGTAGGAGGAGTCAGGGACAGGAGGACCCCTGGGGCCTGTTGGCGGCTCATCAAGTTCAGTGAGACAGCCTGACTCAGGAAAATAGGGAGGAGAATGACAGACCAGGGCATCCATGTCTTCCTCTGGCCTCTGCAAGCCTACCTGATTGCATGTATGTGCATGCACCACCCACAGAAAGAAACATGTGAATGTATGTGTGCACACATGCATGCAGGTGCATGTGTCTACTCACATGTGTTGGGGCCAGAAGTCAACTGTGGTTGCTGTTCCTCAGCTCTGCCTTGCTTTCTGACACAGTTATTCTTCTCACTGGGACCTGCGGTTTCAAGATGGGGTTAAGCTGATGGCCAGTGAGTCCCAGGGATCTGCTTGCTTCCACTTTCCTAGTGCGAGGATTATGGGAATGCACCAACACACACAGTGTTTTAAAAATGTATTCATTTGTTTTTATTTGTGTGTATGTTGTGTGCCTATGTGAGTTCATGCGTGCCACTTTTGTGAAGTGCTTGTGGGGGCCAGAAGAGGCCACCATACTCCCTGGAATTGGAGGTATGGATAATTGTGAGCTGTCATGTGGGTGCTGGGTCTTCTCCAAGAGTGGCCAGTGCTAATAACTGCTGAGCCATTTCACAAACACACCTAACTTCTTTCTCTTTTTTCTTTTTAATTTAATTGGAATTTTACATATCAATCCTGGTTCCCACTCTCTTCCCTCTTCCTACTCCAACTCCCCCCACCCTGCTACACCAAACTCCTTATGTGGGTTTTGGAAACTAACTCAAGTTCCCATGTTTATATAGGGAACATTTTTACCAATGTTTCCACTACCTGAGGCCCCAAATATTCAATTATTAACCATTGTATTTTATTACTTTTTATTGCTATTTTTTAAGGTTAGCATATAAAATAGTGGGATTTGTCATGGGTCTTCATGCATGTGTCATTTACACTGAAGCGCTTGTCCACTTCACAGGGATAAATCACTAAGTACCAAGAACAGCAAGACACATCAGGCTGACCATGCAGCTACACCTGCCTCCTTACTGATAGTCTTTCAAAGTCCTCATTTATTGGATTCAGATCCACTTTAGACCAGATACTGTTCTGAGTGGATGCTACAGACGTCGGAAGGTGATGAAGCCCTTATAGTCGTTGCTTCCCTAGTTAAGATAGAAAAACAGTTTTTCTTCTCATTATCTTGACCCTCCCCACCAGCAAGAAACATGTACCCCAGAAATACTGCATAACCTTTGGAGTGCGGGGGAACCCATCATCACACGCATCCATAATGTGTTCTAGCCCAGGAACACCAGGCTTCCAACACAGTACGTCGGGAACACTCAATAATACCTGGGGGCATTTCAGAACATGAAAGCAAAGGAGAAGAGAGTGGCAAGAGGAACGAAATGGAAGCGGACTCAGGTAGGGAAGAGGAGGGAAAGAATTCAAAGGCGTGCAGAGTGAAGTGAACAAGGTGCTGCTTGGCTCTGGGATTTTCAAAGAGCAAACTTTACAGCATGCAAGGCAGAAGATTAACATGCAAGTCTGAGGTCGAAGGCTGGAGAACCGAGCAGAAACCCGGCGCTGAGCCGTGGGCTATGCCTTTTCAGGGCTCGTTTCTCTCCCTTTTCTCATGTCAGTGGAGTTCTGTGTCAAAGTGTATTTGCTAAGCTGACAGTATTGTGTCCAACCTAGTTGTTTTAATGAAGAAAGGGCTGGGGAGATGGCTCCATTCGTAAAGTTGTCGTCATGAATGTGTGATGACCTGAGATGGATTCCCAGCACCCATATGAAAAGTCGGGCATGGTGGCCTGTGTCTGTCATCCCAGCTTTAGGGAGTGGGACACAAAAGGATCCCTGGGGATCTCTGCCAGGCAGCTTATATGAATTGGTGAGTTCGAGGCCAGTGAGAGATCCTAACTCAAAAAAAAAAATCAACGAGGTAGAGGGCAGTTGAGAAAAACACTCCATATCAACCTCTGGCCTGCATGTGTATGCACTACCACACATGCATACACGTGTATGCACACAGGTGTGTGTGCATGAAAATGTGCACACATGCATGTGCACCCCCTCCACAGTCAAAGGCAAATAGCTCAGATCTGACTGATCTTGAGACCTAATCAGCTATCCAGAACTCAGCTTCCTGTTTTTTCCCCTCATGCCCTGTCCAGATTAAGGTCTCCTGAACATGGATGGCTCCTGAATTCTGAGGGTTAAAGCAGACATGATAACATCCAGAGAAAGAATGAGGACTCACTCTCAAGTCTTAAGTCAACTGGTGGTGAAGGGGATAGATTTGCCATCAGATCCCTCATGGTCCCAAGTTCTCTGATGTCCCTTCCATGAGTGCTGTTCTCTGTGTTCACTCTCTGTGAATCTAGAAGGCTCATTCCACCTAGTAGAGAATGGCAACAAGAAGGCCTGTGCATCTCAGTACTGTGTCTGAAGACAGTCTCTTGTAAGGGATTGGGGGAAGGCAGTAGCCGTGTTAAGAATGACTCCCAGAGGCTGCCCTATTGGGTTGACCATGTGGCCTGCTGTAACTGGGGTGAAACCAAGCCTCCAGCCCAATCAGCATCAACTCCAGTTACACCAGTGCACCAGCTTGGACCGGCCTATAAAGACTCTCTGAAAACTTCAGCTCCTACCAACCTCTCTACAAGCTCACATAAGATCTGGAGGGATAACTGTCTAACCATGCCTTGCCCATGCAGTCAACAGCAAGACAAGAGGAAGTGGTAAACCTACATTATAGGGTAATTTCTATGCAGCAGTAACAAGGAGAATTCCAATTTCGACAGCTCCCAGAGCTGCTGTGTGACTGATGTTCTGTGAGGCGCATGAACAGGGAAGAAGGAATCAGTAACTGGATTGAACTTAAAAACAAGGGGGCAGATGCGAGCCAGGCAGCTACAGTCTTTTCCAAAATGTTGAAACGTCCAGTATATTAACCTGAGAATTAGTATGTGCAAAGTGTTAACCATAATGGGTGTCATAAAGCAAGGATGTGATAAATGGCAGTTGTTCCTATTATTATTCTCTGTGCAAATTAAGTTTCATATATACCTTGCCAAGGAGCTCACAAGGAAAAGCTGGTTAACTCGCCTCCTTCCTTGGTGATCTAGATGGGGATAATATACAGAGGCAAAGATAAATCTTCACTAAAATAGAAGGGCTTATTAAAGTAGAGGCTGATCAGGTGATCTGGTTTACAAAATGCTTGCTGTACAAGCCTGACGCCCTGTGTTCCATCTCCAGCACCCACATAAACCAGCACCCACATAAACCAGCACCCACATAAACCAGGCACGGTAGCATGGATCTTTAATCCCGGCACTCAGGAGGCAGAGGCGGGTGGGTCTGTCAGTTTGGGGCCATCCTGGTTGGCATAATGAGTTCCAAGCCAGCCAGAGCTACATAGTGAGACCTTGTCTCAAAATGTAACAAAAGCCAGGCACAGGGGGCCCACGTCTGCAATCCCAGCAGGAGAGCTGGAGGCAGGAGGAGCCCTGCCGCTGCTGGTCAGCCAGTAGAGTTACATCAGTCAGCTCTGGGTTCAGTGAAAGACTATCTCAAAAAGTAAGCTGAAGAATGAGTGATATAGGAAGACATGTGACACTGACATTAAATGTCTACATGCATGTATATACACGTGCATGTGCACATACATGAAACACACATATACATAAAACAGAAATAACTTAAAATGGATCCTATAGCTGGGTCTTTTCCTTTCAGCATTATGCTTTTCTTTCTTCCTGCTTCTTGACCATGGTTCTCAGATATCTTCTATGATGCTCTCGCTCAGTCAATGCCTTCATTAAACTCCGGTCCTGAAGCGCTGAAACCTCTCTTGGCTTTCTATACACGGCCAAAGAATTCCTTTCCTTCTTCATCCAATCCAGAAACTGCTTACTCCCGAGGTGTCCCATCATCAGCGCTCTCACACACTCACCATCAGGACCTCTCATGGTTTTCCCACCCACCCACCCCCACCCTACCATCAGCACCTCTCATCATTTCCCATGCACCTCCTACCCTACTTAGTTCTACTTTGTTTCCAGTACCAAAGGGTGGATGACCAGAGATTTACAACCATCATTTCCAAAGCAGATTTTCCCCAGCTCCCACCATGCATCAAATGTGGGGGCTGGAGAGATGGCTCAGAGCTTAAGCGCATTTGCTGTTCTTACAGAGAACCCGGGTTCATTTCCCAGCACTCAAATGGCTCACAACCATCTGTCACTCCAGTTCTAGGGGATCCAAGGCCCTCTTTTGGCCCCCATGGTCACTGTACACATGTAGTATACACACATACAGGCAGGCCAAACAACCATACACATAAAATAAAATAAACCTTTAAAGCATTAGAGTCAATGCCCCCTGTCCTTGAGTTACATCAAGATCACTAGCTTACTTTGTTCTGAGATGTTTACACATTTGTTCTCTAGAACCCTGAACTACCTTGACAAAAAGCCCAGGTGCACTGTTGTCAAGACCACACAGACAGAGAGTGGTTAGTGGTCAAAGATCAGAAGAAGAAAATAGCCCCAGAAATTCAGCAACCCCAGCCAAAGGAACAGCAGATGAGAACACTCACCTTATCCTATCCCATGGCAGCAGAGAGCTATCTGGTCAACCAGGGAATGAAAGGCAGGCAGAGCAGTGGCTCATTAAAGCCACTGAATTGTGGGTAATATACTATACAGCCATCAAAACAAGATGGGCATGATACCTCTATAGAGACAGCCACCAGGCACGCTGCAATGGTAGAATGATTGACAAGGTCTAATCATCCAATTCCTTCCTTTATACTTTCTGCGGTGAGAAAACACTTGGGAGCCACTACTGTCTCGGGGACACAGTCTGCTTGGGTGGGGAATAGTATGGCAGAAGAGGCTCCACGGCAGTGGGGTCACTAACAGTTGTGTGGAGCAGGGAACAGAGAGGTGAATGCCGGTGTGTGGCTGGCCTTCTCCATCCCCTCAATCCCACCTCCATCCAAGATCCTAGTCAGTAATAAGATAAAGCTGCCAGCATTCAGAGTGCATCTTTCCTACTTGGCTAATCCTCTCTGGAAACACCAGACAAACCAGGAGGTGTGCCTCGATCTCCTAGGTGATTATAAGTCTAGCCAGGTTGACACTGAAGAGTGGATGGCCCACCTCTTGAATGTCTAAATGATAATAATCTAATAATAATAATAAAGAATGTGCTAGCTGCTTATGGGGACTACTATGTATCTTGGCTATAGACCCTTTCATGTCTCTAGCTTATAACTTCCATAACAAATCTCAACAGTTGCTCTTTTTGCCCATAATTTACTAGAAAATAAAACTTTATAATGGCTAGAAACCTCATGTCACCCAATAAATATGGAAGGATAGTATTTGCTTAGATATCCAATCACTACTGTCTTTACCATTTATTTATTTATGTGCCTGTCTGTCTGTGTAAGTTTATGTGCCCACAGAGGCCAGAAGCGGGCATCAGATCCCTAGGAACTGGAGTTACAGGTAGTTGTGAGCCTCCGTGCAGGTTCTGGGAACCAAACTGCAGTCCTCTGCAAGAATAGGAAACACTCTTGACTGCTGAGCCATCTCTGTAGCCCACTCTGTGTACTGATTATCTCTTAAAGACCAGCAGGGAAGGAACCACACTCTGAAACACTGCCTAAAGCACACAGGGAAACCATTCACTTTTATGCTTGTGTCTTTTTTTGCTTCTTCAAGGCATTTTTGGGTATAACACCTGCCAAATCCTACTCAAAAATTAATATTTACTCTTTGCCTTCATTATCATATTTTATCAATGTCTTAGTTACTTTTCTATTGCTGTGATAAGACACCATGACCAAAAAATTAAAGAAGCAATTTATTGAGGGCTTACAGTTTCAAAAGGTTAGAGTACATGGCCACTACAGCAGCAGGCAGACAGACAAGGCAATGGCACAGTGACTGAGTGTTTACATCTAATTGGGAGAGCTAACTGGAAGTGACACGGGCTTTGGAAAGCAAGGCCACACCCCTTAATCTTTCTCAAACAGTTCCACCCACTGGGAACTGAGCATTCAAACATATGAGCTCATGAGGGCCATTCTCATCCAAACACCACACTTACATTTATTTTTTAATTTTGTGTGTGCATGCCAGGATATGCACATGCCAAAGAACATACATGGAGGTCAGAGAACAACTCGGAAGGGTCAGTTACCATCTGCCACCATTTAGGACCGGGGAATCGAACGGAGGTCTTCAGGCTTGGCAACAAGTACCTTTATCTGCTGAGCCATCTCACAGGCTCACATTATTGCATTTTAAATCTTATTTGTCTGGTGATGTCCATCCTCAGAGATGGTGCTGGCTCCACTCCACCAGGTGCCTTTTGTAGGCCTGTTCCACTCACTCCCATATTCTCAGCTTGTAGAGACTATGTTTAGTAGGTGTTGATAGTTTTATTGACGGACTGAATGAATGAATTTCTGACTCGTTGGTAGGCGCTACCTTGCTCTCAGCCACTACTAAGCCACACTCAACACATCTCTGAGATTCTTCCCTTGCCTAAATCAATATTGTCTGTACAGATGCAAACTGAAATGCTTACCCCTAGATAGTTTATTGTGTGTCACAATACATTCCTGACGGCGTATTCATTTTCTGCCAAGCAACAAGAGGTCTCCTGAAAAATGGGGAACCCCAAACGGCTGGGATTCCCAAAGGAGAACTAGAGGGTTTATTAATCAACCTCACAAAACGTGCAGCCCTATCTGCGGGAGAAGAGGCATGGAAATTAAACATGAAGAGGACCAATTTTCCAGGAACCAGGAACCCAAATATGACTCAAGATCTGAGGTAAATTTTTGACGGCAAATGCCTATTTATTTCCCTCCTCTTCTACGGCAATATGAAAGAAAACAGTACTTCTCCTTTACCGCTCATTATTTCATCTCATCTCTTCTGGTGGCCAAGGAAAGAAAATGGCAAGATATAAATACAGTATTTACCCATTTTTTTTTCCAGGACAGCAATACTGTAGAAGCCATCACAGCATTTTTCTCTTTTCAAATGTAAGTGATAGACTTTGCAAACTCCTGGTCCCATCCGTTCAATGCCCTGGCTGGTGAGCCACCAATGAAAACCTTTGTGTCTGTTTTAGTTTTCCATAAAAATCTTACTTAGCAGTACCGCGAAGCCTCGTGCTTTCTTTCTTTTTTTTTGGTTTTTTGAGACAGGTTTTTTTCTGTGGCTTTGGAGCCTGTGCTGGAACTAGTTCTTGTAGACCAGGCTGGTCTCAACCTGCCTCTGCCTCCCGAGTGCTGGGATTAAAGGCGTGGGCCACCACCGCCTGGCCAGCCTCATGCTTTCTAGACAAAATAGAGAGAACAAAAGGAACAAGGGAAAGAGACAAAGGAGGGCCGCCCCCAGCTGCATTGAGAATCAAAGGGCAGAAGCTTGTGGTTTCCCAGCATGTGTACTTGTTTTAATAAGAAAGGAAAAAGGTAATAATTATAACACAAATTTTACCCAAGTCCACGTGTGTAGTTCTTTTGTTCTTCTTTTTTGTTTGTTTGTTTGTTTGCTTTGTTTTTCGAGACAGGGTTTCTCTGTGGCTTTGGAGCCTGCCCTGGAATTAGCTCTTGTAGACCAGGTTGGTCTCGAACTAACAAAGATCCGCCTGCCTCTGTCTCCCGAGTGCTGGGATTAAAGGTGTGCGCCACCACCGCCTGGCATGTGTGTAGTTCTTAAACTTCAGTTATTTTCTCATCCCTTGGGGACCATCTACCTCATTGCTTGAGACAGGGTCCCTCACGGGAACCTGGAGCTCACTGGTTCAGCTAGGGTTAGGTGGGAGGCTAGGGATCCTCTTGTAATCCTCTTGGTATTACAAAGCAGAGGCCACCATGCCTGACTTTTTATGTGGGTTCTGAGGATGGACCTTGGATCTTAAAGCTTATAAAGTGAGGACTTTCGCAAGTTATCGCCCCAGCCTTCCTTTCTGCTTCTGGACATCAAATCCATACACTTCCTGGCCTGCTGGATAATTTCCACATGTAAATGTGCAGCCCTTTCCCTAAGGAAGCCTCTGCCGTATTCACTTTCATCCCTGTGAGGCAACAGAGCCACAGGCCATAGACTCATGACTGCTCCAGAAACAATGGGATGGACCGGGGCATCATCACTCTCCATGCCGATGGTTGATAGGGCAGGATGTATGCAGCAGAGCCCTGAGAGGATTCTGTCTTCACACATTCCACTCTGGAAAGCCAGCACTCCTTGCTCCATAATGGAACTCTGATAGCATCACACAAAGAGCACAGTTTCACCTTGGCCTCCATCCAAATGGAGAAGCCATCCTGTGCAGTTTACACAGGCCCAAAGCAGATGAATGGAAGCTATCTGGTTGGTTTGCTCCTAGCAGATTAAACACAATTAACTTAATGAGGCCCAGGACTTAAGTGCTGTAACACCAAAGTGGGAAGTGTCAACTGACATGCCTGAAGGGAGCAGGAGGTGGCTCAGGAGAGGAGGCCAGAGGCCTGTGTGGCATGAAGTGTGGGGCTGCGACATGGTACAGAGCCCAAAGCCCCTCACCACGGCCACTGTTCGCTCCACACCCTTGCAGCAGAAAAACAGGCTTAACTTTCAAAGCTTCTGGCTTATAAGGGAAAACCAGATTCTTAAATAGAATATCTTAGTTGATAAAGTACTACTACATGGGACAATGATGCACTTCTACAGACCAAACAGACTCTGGGCTGGTGCTCTCAGTGTTTCCATGATTGATGGTTAAGGAGAAACAAAATCTAATGTGTACTTGGCCTAGTACCTGTGGTTGATGACAGAAATAGGTGTGATTTTCCCTTCCCTTAGTCCTTTGGCAATGTGATTTTGAAGCTCTACCCACTAAGAAGTGAGGGGGGGCTCTTCCCCCTCTCACATAACATGGATGACCTCTGTGCTTAGTACTGCTATCCTGGTTACACTCCTGAATAGCTTCAAGGGCAAACCCAGGGTAGCCTCCTGGGTAATGAGACATTTATGTCCATAGATTCCAGCTGAAAGCCTGACAGTCCTCTGAAGCAGAGTGCTCAGCTGAGAGGCAGTTGATATTGGTGACAGGAGCAGGCTTGGCCTGTCAGGAGGACTGCCCAACTAAGTCCAGCACAAATGCAGACCCATAGAATTGCAATAAAAAGTTATGGCTGGTCCAAGTCATGGATAATCAGGGTAGTTTTTTTTTTTGTGCATAATGTAGTTGAATCATTAGGCACGAATCCCAGTTACAGCTACTACTACTAACCCAAGATTCCTGCTCTGTAACATTAGATCAGGAAGACTCCCCAGGATGGTACTGCCCAGGGAAGCATGAGTATAGAGTAAGTCCTCAGTGGATTATCAACACCTGATGCCTTCAAAAAGTTCTTCAAGGGCTGGGTGGATAGCTCAGTTGAAAAAGTCCTTGTCATTCAAATGGCAGGACCAGGTATGACTCCTAGAATTCCAACACTAAGGAGGCAGAGACAGATTGACTTCTGGCCTGCACACACACACACACACACACACACACACACACACACACACACTATGCACATTGTTGAAGTCATTAGTTTTTATCAGTGATACCTTTAATAAGCCTACTTTTACCAACTCTAACATTTGGCAGGCTCCAAATCTCAGAAACTGGAAGGAAGCAAATTCGGTGAGCCACCCACAGAGTAAATGTGTTGGACCGAATGTGTTGGACCTGACTTTTAGTTGTGAATTGTCAAGAACTTGGCAAGCCCACTGGTAAGTTGAAATTGCTGTTGTGTAAGCACTGATAGCAGAGAAATTCCCAAACAACACAAACAAAGGCTGCCTCTTTCCCTTGCTGGAGGCTAATTGTATTTATAATTCTTGGCACACAACCTTTATGCACCGACCAAGCCATGATGCAAAATTCCCTCTGCAATAAATATTTTCTCCTTGGTGCCACCAAATCCCAATTTGAGGGAATGAATTCTATCTTGATTAATAAGTCTTGGCAAGAGAGATCTTTCCCCTTCTCTCATTTATTCTCTGAGAATTTTATATACGTATGCCATGAAATATGATCTTATACATTCCCATTCCCCATCTCCCTGAATCTCCTACCATATTCCCCCCCCCAACACTTCCCTCTCCTAATTTTATGGGGTTTTTTTTTGAGACTCCACTACGTCCAATTAATGCTGTTTATATATATACCAGTATAGGCCATCCACACCATTTAAAAACAATGTCCCTCCCCCAACAGCCATCAATGCCAATAGCCCCTCATAAATGAATGGGGCCTAGGGACTCCCTCCATTATCCATGCTGAGGTCATTGACTGGCTTGATATGATGCAGATCTTGAGCAAGTAACCATGGCAGCTGTGAGGTCCTGCGTGTAGTAGCCATGTCCTGTCCTGAATCCATCCTTTCCTAGCTCTCCTCCCCATCCTCCAGCTATTAACTTTGTCTCCTCTTCTGTGATGTTTCCTGAGCCCTGGCAAAGACTGCAATGCTGATAAAGTCATCTTAGGGCTAAGCACTCAGTTGGGATGGAGACATCTTAAGGGACTGTCTGAGTTCGGGTTACTATCGCTGTGATGAAATAGCATGACTGAAAGCAAGCTGGGGAAGAATGGGCTTCTGTGGTTTGCACTTCCATATCACAGTCCACTGTTGCAGGAAGCTAGGACAGGAGCATAAAGAGGGCAGGAACCTGGAAGCTGGAGTGATGCAGAAGTCATAGGGCTGGTGCTGCCTCCTGGCTTACTCTTCATGGCTTGCTTAGCCTGATTTCTTATAGAACACATGACCACCAGCCCAGGGATGGCACCACCCATCAATCACTAATTAGGAAAATGTTCCACAGGCTTGCATAGAGCCTGATCTTATGGAGGCATTTTCTCAACGGAGGCTCCCTCCTCTCTGATGACTCTAACTTGTGTCAAGTTGACATAAAACTAGCCAGCAAAGCGACCAAACCATCTACCCTCTCTGCTGCCCCAGGACAGTCATGGCCAGTTCATGACCAAGGACTTCCTCCTGGGAGAACTACATCCAATCAACAGAAACAGGGTCAGGAGAATTATGAACGTCACTGCTGCCTTCATGACTGCTCCCGAGCCCTAGTTTTTTTAAGGGGTTTCCTGAGAAGATCCCCATTGCCCTCATTCACACTCAGCTGGGCAGCTTTTCCTTGGTTTCTCTTTTGCTGAGGTCATTGCTCAGTTGCCCTCACTCCCTGTGATTGACAACCACAAAAGACAGACGTCAGCGCGAGATCGGAAGAGTTCATTCAGGGTCTTGCTTAGTCCTTTGGACTTACGGGTCTTGCAGGGTCTGCATTCAATTACATAGGCAGCTAGGGACCCATGTGGTGGAAAACCATATTGCAATCGGTCCCCAGAGGGACTGTAGAAAGCTTTATTTATATTCTTAGTTTTTAAAGGGTCATAGCTAAGCACATCAATTCTTAAGTATGTGCTGAATATAACTTGGAGTACCAGAAAACTGTGATCCCCTAAAACGCAGGCACCGGGCCCAGTAGTGTGGGAGATCAAAGCAGTCAGCGACAAAGCCAGCTATGAGTTCAGAAGTTGGCAGAACTCATTTCTCCTCCATGGCGCTGACCCGCGTTGTTTCCTTTTGTGGTTACTACAGAGTCGTGTTAGTAGACATTTGATTAAGTGAATGAGATGTAGAGATTTAGACGCTTTGGGGAGAAATGACAGAACGGGCACCTGGCGGTCTGGAATGTGTGGTCTACTGGATACTCAGATCAGCAGCCTGATCATGCTGCCTCATGAGCCTCTGCATTGTAGAAGAGACCCCTCGTGGCTGTAGCGCCCAGAGGCTGGCTGATCTCCCAGCAACGCTCACAGCCTGGTCCACATCTTCTTGGTTCTGGGACTTAAGCTGAGCAGTTAAGAGTAATACAGGAAAGATGCAGGAAGCTGTTACCACAGGCACTGCTGAGTCTGACGGCTCTGTGACTGCTGGTGGTCTGGGCAAATCACACGCTCAGTCTGATGAAAACACACGGCCTTCTTATCGTATCTGAAAAGGCAAATCGCTTTAAGCAAAGTTGGGGTGAGTCTGCAGACCCAACTCACACCATCTATGCCATCCTTGGGTTCTCATTCTTCAGTGTAAGGGGGATAGGCAAGAACCCATAGACAGCGTCGAGTGATGAAATCCTCAGCAGCTTAGTCATCTCACACTCATTAGGTTGCAGTGATTGTCACTGTGTTTTTTCGTGGCCCCTCCTTTGATGTTCTGTAAATGGGCTTGGCTGCTTGTTTGAAGACAGAACATTCTAGAAGCCAGTATGTAAAATTCCCATGAGGGCAGGTTTTTTTTTTTTTTAATCACCATTATGACTCCATTATGGAACACTCTTTTTTTTCTTATTCAGACCGAGTTCACAGTGAGTGCCAAAGCACACAAAGAGGTTTTCCCTGGAGGTTTTGTAAACACAGATGCTGGGGCAAGCCTTCCATTAGCTAACGGACAAGCAACACCTGACGGGGAGAACAGGGTTGGAGCAGGGGTCCAGAGGAGGAAATGGCCTCTTTGAATGGCCTAGGCTGTTCCTCAAGGCTCCTGGCCTCAATGCTGGGCACAGGGTCATTACAGGTCAAGCTCACACCCTCCCATGGAAGCTTCTGTTTATCATTTGCTGAAAGAACAGAAAATGTATATGAACGTAGACCCCAGGAGGTGACCCGAGAGATGAGACAAGAGGCTGCTCCGGCCTTCAGAATTTCACTTTTAATCTGCTTCACCAACTCTGCTTGAATGTGCGCACTGCTGAACTGTTTAAATGAGATGCCAAGATGACGGGAATCTGGCAGGAGGGGAGAAGTTGTAGGGATTTTATGTAATATTTTCGGTAACTTTTCTTATGCAAGAACAAAACACACAGAACAGTAGAGACTCCCATAGCAACAGCTCCGCCGCCGGTTTCCTAGAGACTGCTCCAGGAAGGATGGAGCCAGTCCTGGATCTACAAGCCTTATGTGGGGGGTTTCCAGAAGCGGGTCACTTCTAATTGCTGTTAATTGTTCTGGGGCTGGAACGGGTGTTCACATGCTCAGCAAGTGCTGTACCAATGAGCCACACTTCCAGCCCCAACGCTCCTTTGAATAGAGTTGAAAGTGGCCTCAATTAACCTAAAAGGAATGAGATCCCAATAGCAAGGATTTAAGCCCCTATGATTTCCAACCATCTTCCTCTAGCCACTCCTACCTCTAACACTATGTCCAAATACATTCTTTTGTTTTGTTTTGCTTTGTTTTTCGAGACAGGGTTTCTTTGTAGCTTTGGAGCCTGTCCTGGAACTAGCTTTTGTAGACCAGGCTGGCCTCGAACTCACAGAGATCCGCCTGCCTCTGTCTCCCAAGTGCTGGGTTTAAGGGCATGTGCCACCACCGCCCAGGGCAAATACATTCTTAATTGTGATCGACAGCCATTTCCTAAGGGTGTCCCACACAGACTTAATTTGGGGATCGCTTAGCATGTGCTCTATGGGCGGTGAATAAAGGGGAGCTTAAACCAAGGCTCTTTGAGGTTTACCCCAAACAACAGGGAGAATGAAAATATTACTGAAGCTCTTTGACAGCCAAAGAGGAGATTTTTGTTTTGCTTTTCTAGAAGAGTCATGGAAAGGTCCAGTATAGTCTTCTTCTAACAGTTTTCAAAAGATTGACAAATCTATTTTAAAAAGTAGGAAAAACAACATCCAAGAATCCTATTTAATCTCACCTGATTTCATGCACTTTAAAATTTGTCTTTTTTTCTCTCCCCCTCCTCTTTTCTCTCTACCTTCTTTTTCTCTTGAGTGCTCTTCTCTCTCCTCCCCCTACTCTCTCTCTCTCT
>JAQHUG010000116.1:6031705-6045573 GCA_028555095.1 Dicrostonyx torquatus | reverse complement strand
ACAGAGAAACCCTGTCTCGAAAAACAAAACAAAACAAAAGAACGCTAGCTGAGCATGAACCTGTGAGTGAGCCAGCAAGTAGCATCCTCCATGGTTCCTGCCTTCAGATTCCTGCTTGAGTTCCTGTCTTGAGTTTGCCCAAAGATGGATTGTGAGCAGGAAATATAAACTAAAATCCATTCCCCCCCAGTTGCCTTTGGTCAGAAGGTATCAGCACAGCAACAGACTAAAACTAGAACAGAAGCCATGGGGAGGAAAAACAAACACCAACAAGAATTCTACCTATGAAGGGAAGCGGCAAGTGACAAGGGGACAAAGGGAACAAAGGACATTGAGACTTCTGGATCTTAAAGCTAGAGTCTCCGTTTCCTTATGGGTAGACAACTGAATGAGCTCTGCTACCCAGACTTCACAGTGGCTCAATTTGGGTGGCATCAAGGAGAAGGGTAAGATCACCGGTCATGTGAGCGGAGCCTCAAACACCAGTTGCTGGAAATATTACCTCCACATTTATCTACTGCTTATCATTTCAAAGCCACCATCACATGCCACAAGGCTTTCCTTTCTGAGGTACCCACAGGGATACTAGGTATCTTGGTTTACCTCTTCATCTCCCTTCTGTGGAAGGAGCCATGTCCCCATTGCTGGAAGCACCCATGTTATCCCAACGGCAGCAGCCTATGGGCCAGGAAGCAACCTAATCTTAACAGAGACAGCACTGCCCCTTTCTTTAATCACTGTCCCTCCAGACACAAGGCTGGAGGGAAAAGGAGTGTCCCTAGATAGGCAGTTGAAGGTAACACACAAGCTAGCTCAGATGGGTGAACTGAAAACAATGCCAACAGCAGCAGTGTGAGCAGCTAGTTGAGGAGGGTGACCCCACCCGGATGGGTGCAGGTGCACACCGGTCTGTGAAATACTCAGGTCTCACTAAACACATGGGTTTCTGAGCCAGCAACTGTGGGGTGGGGTCCAGCATGTTTGCACAAGCCCTCTAGGGGGCACTGTTACCACTTGCAAAACCCCTGTCTAAACTTTTACTGGTGGGAGCTGAAGGCTCATGGTAGTATCAAGGGCATGGGCATAGTTTGGAGGAGCTTCTCATGTCAACCACAACATGTCTCCTCTATGATGGTGACGATGCCAGCTTTCTCTTTTAGCTGTTTCTATGTCTGTTTGTCCTGCACCAGAGGTGCTGAAAATTGCATCCATCTCTATTCTACTGCCCTGTCAGACTGTCAGACATGTTGGGTGCAAGGGAGCTCAGAAGCCTTCTTGCTGTAGAATAGAGAGAAGCTTTCATTCCCTTCCTTTCTGAGTTTCCAAAGGTCTCAAGATCCCTCCAGAGGTGAGGCTGCCTGATAGGGTCCCAATAATGCTTCTCCCTGCCAAGTTTAATTTGACCCACTTTACTGCCAGTTTAGGAAAACTTTATGTGAATAAGAATAAGCCTAAATAACTTGCCCACATTAAAGATTAAAGATGCTTAGGCTGGAAAGATGGCTCAGTGGTTAGAGCACCGGCTGCTCTTACAGACGACTCAGGTTTGGTTTTCAGCAGCATCCTTATGGTGGCTCACAACCATGTGTAACTGCAGTTCCAGGGCATATGACTCCCTCTTTTGGTCTCTAAGGGCACCACACACACAAAGTGCACAGACATACACATAGGCAAACACTCACACAAATAAATCTTTTTAACTAAAGATGCTAAATAGAAAACTAAATCAAAATGTTTCTATTTGAGCAAGTGAAGAGTCATGAACCAGACTGGAAGTGTTTGGAGCCGTCTACAGGGATAGTATGGGTGGGAGAAACTTTTGGAAGTTTCCAGGAAGGAAGACAAAGAACACATCCTTTGCTACAGATACAGAGTTGGTCTGATTTGGTCTATCAGTGGGGGAAAAGTATCACTTATTGTATCAAAACAGCCTACCCACTATGAGGTGAGCCATAAAAGAGTTAAACTCCAATAGCAGGCTTGCTGTTGGAAGGATGCGGGAAGAAATACTCCCCTGAATTCTTCAGAGACATCAAACCATGTACTTAGTGAGGAGGAGCCAGGGGGCATCCCTCCCCCAGCACCTCTCTTCCAGCAGCCCCACTGAACCCAAACCTGCCCTCCCGCAGTCCCGTTTTAACTCAGTCACCATGTGTGACTCATCTCCCCACTCCGCACTTTGGGATGACATAACTGAGTTTGTCATCTGGACTCCATCTTTAAGTCTTGCATCTCAGAGACCCTGACACAGACCCATCAATGGCGAGGTCATGTGCCCAACCTCGTTCCAGGAAGTGTTCATTAACAGATACTGAAGAGACTCGAGTAAAGTGCCGTCCCCTCTCTGCTGATCTGATGTCAAGGACAGGCTGCATCTGAATGACCCAGATCACTCGTTTGCAGAAGCAGAGATGGGAAGATGGACTCACTACCAAGGTTTAAACTAACTAGATGAGGCCCCTGCTCTCTGGTAAACAGGAAAATTGGCCTTGAGTTCAATGGCTTGTGGCCACATTATCTTCAGCCAACATGTGCAAAACAGAACTCTGGCATTGCCAAGAAGGGATACTCTGTCCTTATCGGGCAGCTTTTTAAAGACGGAGAGGGCACACTCATGAGTCTCTATGACACACATGGGCTCTGAAGTCTGAGAAGCAGCTATGTGCCACTCTCACAGTGGCGGTCACGAACCTGCTCAGCTGTTCCTTCTTCTCTGTGGAGGAGGCTGTTTCGTGCACTGTGAGGTACCTAACACCTTCCTTAGTTTCCATTCACCAGTAGCAACTTTTCCCACTCCCCAGTCCACAACAAAAAAGATCCCCCTAAATGTATCTCTGGGGAAGTGGGGTGAAAGTTGATCCTGCATTAGAAATGGGGACCCCCAAGTTAGATGCTCCTAACTTTACTCATAGCTCTCAATCAGAAGGCCCAATGTATTGGGGGACCTCAAAAACAAAATACGTGTAATAAAGAAATAATAGCAATATAAAAACAGATAGTATTTATTAAAAATATAATAGGTGCCAACTGTAATAAAATTCTATCTGGTTGAAGTCTCATGATACCACTATACACTATGATTTATCCACATGCAAAAATCAGGGCTCAGAGGGGCTTAGGAACCTGTCGTGGTCACACAGCTGGGGAACTGTGGTACTGACTTTGAAGCTCATTACCTATGACTAACCCTCATGCCTCTGCCTCTAGGCTGTAGCCAGAGTGCACACCCACTAGCTAGCTCCTGCCCCACCCACGAGTCCTCCTCCTTCTAGCACCTTCATTTTGTTTCTTTCCCAGATGACCCCATACACACATGCCCTTAACATGCTTTGGTGAGATTCATTCGCCTCTTTCAGCTTTAAGAATAGCCCACTTGCATTTGCCGGCCATCGTAAGTAGATTAGAGATGGCTGTGTGGCCCAAACAAAGTCAAGGCAACTCAATTACAGGCCATTTACTGGACTCATTATAAGAGAGACATCTACTTTAGACTCTACGCAGGGCAAGAGGCAGGAGCCACTGGGGCTCCCTGAGCAGAAAATGAGGGCAGTAATGATAATTTGTGCCAAAAGGACGTCATTTCAGCCAGAGGCCTCTGAATCCGAATTCCCCCCATCAGTTCTATAGCAGGGGACAAAGAAAGCTCTTTTTAGTTCAAGTCAATTTGAGTTGTAACTGAACTGAATGTGGCAGACACATGCCTTCCCTCTCCGCGGCTCTGTATTATCGCCTGCAGGATTGGATGCTGAGAAGACTGGCTTTTTGTCCCCAAGCACCACGGAGACACAACTGTTAGGAGCCCGCAAGGACCACCCATGCCACAGCATCCAAGAGGAGCTAGAGTTTTGTTTGACTCTTGGGATCCACAGGTTCTATCCTGGTTGTGTTGGGCAATTTTGGCAGAAAAGACCTCACATATCTTTGTTGATAGCAAATTCTATTTTCAAAGACTCCTCTGGGAAACTCAAGAGAAGCCTACCCGTGATTGCCATGTCATGGCAATGTGGCAGTGGGGGCAGAGACTTTAGGGAAGGTAAGATGTGGTCCCTGCCTTCTGCACATTGCTGCCACGTTTCTGTCTGAGTGGGTCACCCTGGCCTCCCAGATTGGTGTCCTCCAGGGAGAGGACAGAGGAAGAAAGTCCAGTTCATGTGAGATGGATGTAGAGACCACAAATTGCACTGGAGGGAGAGGGGAAGATAAGGATCCCAGCTCTGGGGGAAGGGAGGTGGATGAGACCTGGAGAGCTGAGAGCTGCAGCCACTTCCCTTGCCCCACTGCTGTACAGTTTCCTTCTGTCTACCTCCATGTCCCCAATGTCCCCATACAGAGCATTAGCCTTTCAAGACAGAGTTCTTCTCAAAGTGGATGGCAGTCCATTTGTCCAGAGAGAACTGCAAGATACATGCCCAATGCCTCTAAGAACACTGGAAACACAGACTGCAATGGCAGCCTGACTCCAGGAGCCTTTTCCTCCCTGGCTAAGAGTTGGACTTGGCTAATATTGCTTAGGAAAACAAGACACATAGTTCAGGAGCCCCAGAGAACTGACATCGGACCACAACTAAGTGGGTAGTTACACCTGAAAATCCCCACAATGCTGCACTGGGCATGGTGGCACACATTGGCCATTCCAGCACTCCCAAGGCTGCGGATAAGGACTGTAAATCTGACACCAGCCCATGCTACATGATGTATGAAAGGCCAGTCCCAGCAACACAGTAAGAGCCAGTGTCCATAAACAGAAGCTGGCTTTGGGAAGTCGCTTTAGTTGGGAAAGCGCTGAGTATGCAAGCATGAAGCCCTGAGTTCAAGCCCAGCGCTCACATGAAACACCGGGCACTGCTGGTACGTGATGGAATCCCAGCATTGGGCAGCCAGGGATGGGTGGATTCCTGGAATTCATTGGTGGGCCACCCTCGCCTACAGGGTGAGTTTCAGGAGAGCGAGAAACCCTGCTTATAAATAAATAAATAAATAAATAAATAAATAAATAAATAAATAAATACCAAAAACCAAACCAAAACAAAACACTCTCAAACCAAAAACCAAACAGGTGGATGGAACTCCCCAAAAGTGACATCTGAAGTTGTTGTCTGGTTTCCACATCCATGCACATAGAGGTATGCACCTCATACACAAGAACACAATACACATATACATACAATAGACATAAGTCACCCCCACACAGTGTGCACACACTCACAATATAAATATACATACAACTCCACGATACACACATATACATACACACACACACTTAAAATTGCATGCATACTAACACACATACATGTGTGCATATACACACATACACACAATACATGCATACTAACATATACATATAAAAATGTTGTAAGAGGCCTCTTGTTTGTTCCCAGCTGTTCAGCCCCAAAATAATCACATAGAAACTGTATTAATTATATCACTGCTTGGCCCATCAGCTCTAGCTTCTTATTGGCTAACTCTTACATCTTAATTGAACCCATTTCTATTCATCTGTGTATCACAACGAGGCTCTGGCCTACCGGGTAAAGTTCCACTGTCTGTCTCTGGTCGGGCATAGCTTCTCCTGACCCTGCTTTCTTTCTCCTAGCATTCAGTTTAGTTTTCCCCACCTAGCTCTATTCTGTTAAGCCACTGGCTGAAACAACTTTATTCAGTAACCAATAAGGCAACACACAGATAGAAGGACCTCCCATGTCATAAACATACATATATACACACATAACACAAATGCATACTAACTACACACTTACATATATAAACACACACATATATACATACAATATATACACTCAAATGCCATGTATAAATATGCAGACACATATCATGCAATTGCACACATGAACATACATATACACACGCACACTAACATATACACATGTGCACACATTTACATGCATATACACATGATACATGCACACTAACACACATACAAACACATATGCTTACACATCCATGCTTATATGTACACACCACAACAAAGGAACCAAAGTCAGAAAGGACTGAGCCTCCCTGCTGCAATTACAGCTTGATCCTTCTAGCGCCTCTGCTCGCTGAGAATTTCCAGAAAGACACAAGATGCCACAGGCCCATTCCTTATGGGTTAAACTGTGCACCACAGTCAAAGGCATAATTTGGGGAACTTGAGAGCCAAGATGACTTTTAAGTGGGTTAAAGAATGTGGAACAAAGGCGGCGGGTGGTGGGTCGGAAGGGCTCTCTGGCTCCTCTCTGTTCCGAGCTGGAGTCAATTTGCTGCTCAAATGTTTCCCACAACAGCAAATAGCTCTGAAAGTCTGAACCAAGGCTGGGCTGCCTGGCAACCCAGATGTGTTTGGGGGAGCTGGGGAGGAGACAAGGGCTGGAGCAGGAAACTACTTCTTTACTTCTTCCCAAGCAGAAAGAAAACGGTTCCTTTTGTCTGTTCTGGGAGAACACTTTTAAAATGACAAGTCGAAGAAAATGAAAACAAGCCCTTGCCTTTGCCGGCATGCGGCGGAGAGAATAACGGACATCGGACAGGGTGCAGAAAAAACAAGTTTCTGCGATTTTCTGATTTTCTTCCAAATGTGCCATTCATGCAAACTTGATTGTACCTTAGGGTCTCCTCTGGTAATGGGGAGTCTGAGAACAGACCAGCCCTACCTTGACCTCACAGCTTTATGGCCAGTTGGAAAGGTAGAGGCAGAAATGGCCAGGGTGGTCCAGGTATCTGCAAAATGCTTTGGGGAGGAGGAGCTGTGGGTTTTTTTTTTTTTTTTTTTTTTTTTGCTGTTGTTGCTGTTTTCTTTCTTTTTTTTTCAAATCTTCAAACATGAAAGAGATCAGAAGAGAAAAGATGTCTCTGTGAAATTGAATTATAACAGCATCAGGCAGTCAGCAATTAAGAGGAGTGAACTTGAGGGTGCCGGACTAGATGGGGGTGGGGAAGGGGGAGACCTACTTCAAACCCTGGTGCTTCCCGATAGGGGACATGGCTGGTGCTGCCAAGGGGCATGACAGCACTCAAAGGAGCCAAAGGCTCGGAAGTGGCTTCTCTGTGGTGGGGTCAACGCAGCTCCCATCCCAGAACACATGCCCACAAGGGGTCTCGCGGAGCAGCAGCGGGAAGGAAGGTGTGACCGGCAGAAGCTGCAGTGAGCAAGGCAACCACAAGCTGAGGAACGAGGAACACACCACCAGGGGCCAGCAGCAGCCGGAAGAGGCAGGAAGGAATTTTCTCTTGACACTTTGCAGGCACCTTGAATTCTGATTTCTGGCCTTTAAGCCTGAGAGGAAAAGAAGCTTTGCTGCTTCAAGTCACAAAGTTTGGAACTAGTTGTCATGACAGATGCAAAAATCTCATTGCTACTTTGGGGGGGGGGATACATGCAAGTATGCAAATGTGTACGTGGAGGCCAAAGGCAGACATCAGGGCCTTCCTCCAGCACTCTCCATCTTGTTTTCTGGGGCAGGGTATCTCATTGAACCTGGGCTCACTGACTCAGCTAGACTGATATGTTGCGGGGAGAGGCAAGGACCCTCTGACCTGCCTCCACACCACCCAGCTCTTACTGTGGGCTCTAGGATCAAAACTCAGGTCCCTACACTTGTACAGAGAGCACTTCATCAACTGAGCCATCTCTCCTGCCCCTAATTATTACTTCTTGGAGGCAGAAAGGGCACCTGCAGGTATCTGTGTCTGTGCTGTGACAGCTCTAACAGGACTGGGCTACCTAGCGTGACAGTTGGTTTTAGCTGTCACATCAACACAACCTAAGGTCACCTGGGAAGAGAATTCTTTTTAAAAACAATATTTCATTTTAAATTACATTAATGCGTGTGGTTCTGCATGTAGGTATGTGCACATAAGTACAGGTGCCTTAGGAGGCCTGAGGAAGATGTCAGATGATGCCCTGGAGCTGGAGTCATGGATAGGTGTGGGTCACCATGTGGCTACTGGGAACTGCACTTAGGTCTTCTGCAAGAGCAGCAATTGCTCTTAATCACTGAGACACCTCTCTGACCCCAGGTAATAAGTATTACCCCAGGTAATAATTCTTAACAAAGAATTATCTAGATTAGACTAGACTGTCAAGACTGTCTTGTGGGCATGTCTGTGGGGGAATTGTCTCAATGACATAGGACGACTTTGTCCATTGTGGGCGGCATCATTCCCTAGGCAGTGTCTTGAACAGCAGAAGAAAAGAGAGAGCTAGCTGGGAGCAAGTAACGGATTGTTTATCTCACATGCTCTTGACTGTGAATGTGATGTGATTTAACTGCTTGGCTTCCCCCAAATGATGAACTGTAAACCTGAACTATCAACCAAAAACCAAATAAGCCCTTTCCCCCCCAACTCCCTCATCAGGATATTTTATCACAGCAACAGAAATGAAACTATAACACTCTTCAAATGGAGGCGCTTATGAATATCCCTTTCTGGCTTCTTTTTAAAGCCACAAAGCCTGGCAGTAAACTTTTCGTTTATTACCAGTAGCTGGGGCTGTCAAGTGGCCAATCCCTTCAGAAGCAACATTGGAGCAACCAGGGCCTGTGTCTCCTGTTTCTTTTAGCTCCTTAGGTGTGGCCTATACCCTAAAGGTTGGTCACCGTGAGCAGGTAGGCAGTTGGATTTAGAACTGTGTAGCATGCTTAATAAACTTTGCAATCCTCATGACTATCTTAATCAGGATATTTTTATCAGTCCCAGAGGCTGACATCACTCCCTTCTCATTACCTGTCCTGGCCACCAATCACTGCCTCTTTCTGGTTTGCCTGTTCAAAACATATTATACAAATGAAATTACAGTCTCTAGAGTCATAAGTATGTGACTTCTTTCAGCATTGTATATTCGAGGTTCACCTACACAACGGCATATCTCATAATTCAGTTCCTTATCGGTACTTATTTTCTTCGACTACATAGGTACCTCATACTTGCTGATTCACCTAGCTGCTGATGAGTCGTTTCTATGTCTGGCTATGACGATAATATTTCTATACACATTTGTGTCCTCTGTGCCATTGTATAGCATGCTACCCTTCGATCTCTGGTGGGAGTCCAGGACTCTGCCCCTTTGTGCTGGTTGGTTACAAGCTGACTTTTATGGCTTAACCTTCCCTAGTCCTTGTAAAGGAGGTGGGAGCCAGCCTCAGTGCCATTTATCAGGCTTCTCAAAAACAATCCACCTCCTCTGCTTGGGAACCAATGCTCTCTTAGCCCTCTTGGAGATGAAGTCCCATGGTACATCTCTTTAGCTGCTTTTCTGCATCCACCCTTTTTAGTCATTGACTGGAACATGCTAAGAACACGTCACAGTTGGGATTGGTTTTTATTTATTGAAATATGTTGAGATTATACCAAGGCTATGTTGACTAGGTTGGGGAACCAGGGGTCATTGATTATGGTGACTGTGCCTCACTCAGGGGTCACAGGGATCACAGCTAATGATTCAGTTCGTATACAAGAGTGAGGGGAGAAAGGGGCCTCACCTCTGCGCCCATCTTAGGCTACTACATTCCTTGCCCATTTTATGGTCCCCACCTCTGGAAGACAAGGCTATGAAGGGCTGGATGCTGGCTTTAGAACAGCTTTTCTTTGTCCCCCTCCATTTTCAGGATTAGCTCCACACTTCACCACTATATATGTATGTATGTATGTATGTATATATATATATATATATATATATAATTTAAATGAAGTTACCCTCCAGAACTTGACTGTAGGACCCTGTTGCTGAAGACATTATATACCTGAGTCATAGAACATGAAGAAATCAAGTCGGTATTCACATGGAAGCTTCATTCCTGCTGGAAAGCTTTCATGGTGCTAGAAGGTTCCAGGCATACTATTGGTGTAGAAAAGTAATCATCAATCTTACCTAGCTGTGAATTTTGCAAAGTACAATAATGACCAGCCCGGCAAGACATGTCCACTGGTTCAACAGTGGCACAAACATCGGGTGTATAACCAACCACTTTCTGATTAGATTTAAGGCCCATCCCACAAGATGGAACCTATACCTGGCATCATTATTGGAACCAAGAACCTGTGTCTAGACAAGGTGTAGGCACTAAGAAGAATCTACTGTTAGCACTCTGCTAAATGGACAGACCTAAGAACTTACCCTTATATCCTTAGATTAATATAGCTCTCATCAGAGACACTTCTCTCTACAGCAGATGGTGATTAACACAGAGACCCGTAACTCTTCAATGTGCAGAGAGAAAGAGACTGTGGAGTGCTCCGACATAAATGGGACATATGTATCACATCCTCTTTCTGCAAGACTCTAGGATCACTGAGGAAGAAGAGATGGAAGGATTGCAAGAGCCAGTAAATGACGACAAACAGTGCTTTCAGGGCACAGCAGGGAAGTTTGGTGGGTAGGGATGGATTGAAATTCTCAAAGAATTAATAACAAAATAATCCTCTTAAAGTGGGGCTGAAGAGGTAAGTCAGCAGTTAAGAGCACTTGCTGCTTTTCCAGAGGATCCAGGTTGGGTTCCCAGCACCCACATGGTGGTTACAATCTGTAACTCCAGTTCCTGACATTGGATGCCCTCCTCTGATCTCCATAGTCTTGAGACAAGCACCTTGTGTGCACACACACAAGCAGGCAAAACACTCAAACACATAAAAGAGTAAAACAAAGAAATCTGAATTTTATTTCTTTTATAAAAAGCCAACCCCCTTGGGATTGATGGCTTAGGGGATCTACTTCCCCAGCAGAGGACAGAGCAAGGTAAATGGCTCCCATTCATCCTAAGGGCTATTAGAAGGCTCGGGAAAGAAAGTAGAGATGTTTCTGCTTCTCCTTTGTGGAGGGTTGGCTTTGGCTAAGCTGGAAGCTACCTAAAAGGGGACACTTTTGCTATCCTAGGTCTCAGAGCTTGAGCAAAGCTTCCTGAGGGCTGGAGAAACACAGAGTACGTGGGAGCAAAGATGCACGTGAAACAGTGAGCTTCCCTCTTCAGCTGTCACCTCCGGGTGTTCCAGAGCCTTCTACATTTAACCATCTGTACTCAGTTGGGACACTTAGCTGCTGACAGGGCTGGGAGCACATGGTCTGTTTACTCATCTGCTCATCGTTAACTGATCCTTCTTCCATTCTGTCTCAGCATCCTCCTCCTGCTGCCTCCATGACTTGTCCATTGAGCCACCTTCCAGCAAGGCCTGTCTCATTTCAAATGCCTTCTCAGGACTTTCTCCTCTTCGCCCCTGCTCATATTTATAGCATTTGATTCCTTATTGGGGCAAAGGTTCCCTTCTCCCACTAGTGTAGAAAACCCACTCAGGAATGTGGTTACCCTGGTTCCTTCACTGCTGTAGAACAATGCTCTGCCAATGGGCTTAGTCAATATGAGATAAATAAAGATTTACTGACTTAAAAAGAAATGCTGTGCGCACAGTGAAAATGGGAGGGTGTTGGGTCTTGTTTGGCTCAAAAAAAAAAAAAGGTAATTAGAAATGTAAAAACAAAACGAAACTGGAAACAGAGCAATGTTTTAGAATCCCAGACAGAAAAGACAACTTAGGGGATGGCAAGAAGTCTTTCAGGGGGTAATAGTGTTGGCTATGCAATCATGAGGACCTGAGTTTGAAGCCCCAGCATTTATGTAAAAACCTGGCATGGTTGGTAGTGCCTGTAGTCCCAGCAGTGGAGCCTAGAAATATCCAAAGACCCTGTCTCAAGGAAGAAAGGTGGACAGTGACAGGAAGACATCCAATATCCAGCACCAGCCTCTGCGAGCATGGGCACACGCATGCGCATGCATCACAAACAATACAGACATGAACTAATACATAAATAAATGAATAAATAAACGACTTGGAGAATGCAAGCCTTTCATTTGCTCAAGAGCAGGCTTCACATAGCTCTTCTTAAACGGTTAATTGTGGGGGTGGGCGGAGAACCAAGCTCCCCCCCATGCAGTAAGATCTGAATGATTCCAAGGAGGGTGGCTCCCTGAGCCCCCTGAGCATCTTCCAGGCACATAGCTATTTCTCCAGCCTGCTGGAGCACAGAGCTTTCCTGCCTGGCCTGGAGGGCTCACTGCTCATGAAGCTGCTTGTGGGATGCGTTCTCTGAGCAAAGCCTCGCCTCCCTGGCAAAATGCTAAGTTCTTCAAGGATCTCTGAGACGCTCCCAGCTTAAGGCATCTAGTGTCTGAACATGCCTGCTCATCTGACAAGTACAAAGTTGAGAATACAGGCCTTATCATCATCGTCCAGGCTGTGGTAACTGTGCCCAAATATTGTGGTCATTTCTCAGTCCAGATGTTCAATGGTGAATGATTGACAGAGTGGGCAGAGCATGCACAATCCATGAATGATGAAGGATCCTCCTCCAAATCCAGGGCCTGAAGAGGGCACCGTGCACAGGCAAAGGTCTCATATCTCATTTGTCCACAGGGCACATCTGGGAAACTGGACACTTCTTCCAAAATTTGCCCATGTCAACTGAGCTTATTCCCCTTTAAAAATTTCCTCAGTTACGAATAAACTTGAAAGAGATAATGTGCCTTGCCACATGAGTTTTTAATCCAAATATTGCATGTAACTTAGTTAAAATGGTCAATGTGTGGCCTTGAAAGCAAGGTATGGATTGAGAGATTGAGGGATAAAGTTGGAAGAAGATACATGGGAATGACTGAGTAACTTCTGAAATGAGCTGCTTTGTTTGTTTGTTTTTGAGATGAGGACTTATTATGTAGCCCTGGCAGGCCTGGAACTCTCCATGTAGCCCAGGCTAGCCTTGAACTCACAGCGAACCACCTTCCTCTGCCTCTTGCATGCTAGGATTAAAGGCATGTATTTCCATGCCCCGATTTCAAAGAGAAACACAGATGAGGTAGAGGTTGGAGAATAAGGAGATAGGAAAAGCTGAGATCTGCAGTAGGGGAGCACAAAATGGAAAACCATACGATAAGTTGCTCAAATGGACCAATGGTCAACTCACAGCCAGATACCAGAAAACCCCCATAACCCTCTCCTCACTTTATGCTATTTTATTTTCCATGTTTCACATATTTGTGTCATGCATGTATGTGAATGCATGTTTCAACATGTGTGTGTACATATTTTTGCAAATGTGTGAGCACCTAGAGGCCCAAGGTAGATGCTGAGACCCATCCTCCATCTCTTTTACACCTTATTCATGGAAGCAGAGTTTCTCAATCAACCCAGAGGTTACAGATGTGGCTGGTCTCCTAGCCAGCTTGTTCTGTGACTTTCCTATCTCTTTCTCCCAAGGCCGGAATTACTGGTGGGCTGCCCTGGGGACCTAAACTCCAGTCCCCACTCTAGCATGGCAAAGGTATGGCTCTCTGAACAATAATTCCCCAGTCACCCTTCACCTTTTAATATTTATTTGTTTGTTATGTGTATTTGCCTTTGTGAGATTATATGTAAACATGCATGCAGGAGCCCACAGAGTAGCCACTGGAACGAGAGTTACAGGCATTTGTGAGCCACTATGTAGGTTCTGGAGACTGAACCTAGGTCTTCAGCAAAAGCAGTAGGTGCTCTTAACTGCTGAGTCATCTCCCCTTTATTTTAAAATTATTTCCCTCCTCTATTTCAAATAGTAAAACTGGGTCTTTGGAATGAGAGTGGATCACTCCAAGGCAAACCGTCAGACAATACTTTCTTTCTGGTCCCTGGGTTCAGAACTGAGATGTAAGTACGTGGGTTTCTGTGTGCACTGTAGACATAAACATGTGGGTCTCTGTGTGTGCGCTACATATAAGCACATGGGATTCTGCATGTGCTCTAGACATAAGCACTTGGGTCTCTGTGTGTGCTCTACATATAAGCACGTGGGATTCTGCATGTGCTCTAGACATAAACATGTGGGTCTCTGTGTGTGCTCTACATATAAG
>JAQHUG010000116.1:5993274-6021462 GCA_028555095.1 Dicrostonyx torquatus | reverse complement strand
GAAAGAAAGAAAGAAGAAGAAGAAAGAAGAAGAAGAAGAAGAAGAAGAAGAAGAAGAAGAAGAAGAAGAAGAAGAAGAAGAAGAAGAAGAAGAACTATTTAAAAAGAATGAGAAGGGACTCAATCTCCTGATGACATGGTTGACTCTAGAAAGTCTACGTCTCTTCAGTGTCCCACCCAAATGTCTGCCCACGATCCTGGTGGCTGTGCACATTCACCCCTGCACTCCCAATGGCTTCAACAGTATGTGCACTACTGAAACACATCACATGTTTGGGGAGGTCTGGGTCTCGCTAATTAGCGAGCTAGGAATGTTTGCAACCTTTGCCATGTCTCCCAACCACGCAGAATCCATGCCACACTGCCATGGGCCCCTGAGAGACACAGGGAGCCGCTGACAGCTGCACCTTCCCATCCAGCCTCCACGCCACAGACAGCATGCCCACTTGCTGTCTCCCTCCCTGTTTATCCATTTGCTTTATCTGTGTTTGCTGACAGCGTCAGGGATATTGCATCCTCCGTCAGCTGTTCATCAGAGAACTCCAGTGCAAAGTCACCACCGGAAATTGAGTTTTTGAGATCCTGAGATAGTGGACCTAGGAGATGGCTGTGTCACTTAGCACCCAGACAGTCTCTCGGGGGGAATGACCTTGTCAGTCCACATGCTACACTGCTATCGCCGTGAGGCTCACTCTCTGACATGCTGACAGAATATGTACTTTTTCCAGGTGACTCTCTCTGGCCCAAGATGGGAAGGGTAGTCCAGCTCACGCAAGTGGAAGAGAATGGACTAAGGACTTAGGATGGGAGCAGAGAAGAACCACAGACAGATGGAGGGATCACTCAGGGCCTAGGTTTGTGGAAGGAGGTAGAGTTGCCCTGCATGGAATCAGCAGCAGAAATCCATAGTCACAAAAGTAGTCACACAACATGGCAAGACACTCCAGGCAACGCGGGTGCAGTGGTGGCAGAACAGTGACAGAGTGCAGTTTCAAATTCACTGTGGCCTAGAGACGTCTCAGCTACTGTGCGGTGCGGCATGGTGGAGCATGGGATTCTCAGAAGCTGCCCATGTCACTAGGTGACAAATGGCTTATCTGTTTTGAATTGGGGAACACTGAAATGAAATCTTCCAGAACATATATGGCCAGGTTACATGAGATTGTTTTAAGAAAGGGTAAGGACTTCTGCAAAGAGTAGTGAAGGAGTTCCCACCAAGGGTGACTGGTTAACTGTCTAAGGGAGTGCTGGTCTCTTCTTTTAAAATTATTTTGCATTTATTTAATTATTTTCATGTATGTTCTCTCTCTATATGTCTCTATCTCTCTGCATGTACATACATGTGAATGCCTTGCAGACCAAAGACTGATGTCAAGTGCCTTCCACAGTTGCTCCCTACCCTATTTGTGAAACAAGGTCCCTTGCTGAAGCTGGAGCTTGTGATGTGGACAGACTGGCTGGCCAACGAGCTCCTGAGATCCATCTGTCTCTGCCTCCATAGTACCGAGATCATAAATGCACATCAAAGTACCTGAGTTTTTTAAGGGCCCATGCTGGGGATCAAACTCAGGTCCTCATGGGAGCACAGCAGTGGCTTTCCCAACTGGGCCATCTCTCCAGTCCCTGGAGACACTTCTGATGGGCAGAGGTGGACGCTACTGGTGCAGAGTAAATGCAGGTCGGCAAGGTTAATAAATACTTCTGATGCACGGGGCAGTGCCTACCGCAAGTTTCCATGTTGGCGCAGCAGAGAAACCCTGATCTAACAAGGTCCCATGGCAGGAGAGAATGAGTGACCCAGAAGGACTTCAGCTAGAGCTTTCTCCAGCCCAGAAAGAAGAAATGCATCATGGTGACCATGGCTGGAGTCAGACAAAGCCACGAGGATTTGGTGAACCCCTGAGCTACCATAACCATCAGGGGCATTTTTATTTCTTGTAAATATTTGAAACTTTCGAGTCTCAGAATCATCATCCGTATAGATAGCATCAACTGAAGACCCTCAGAACATGTCAGATTCTCCAGGCCTCACCAAGCCCGGGAAGGGGACAAGAGGTTAGGGACTGTTAGTGTTTTCTTTTCCTCTTTCCATTCCTCTTCTTTCCTTCTTCTCTTTCTCCTCCTCATTCCTTTTCTTTCTTTCTATGTCTTTTTGAAACAGGGTCTCATGTAGATAGACTGGCAATGAACTCACTATGCAGCCCAGGCTGATCTTGAACTTCCTGGTCCTTTTGCCTCTACATCCTGAGTGCTGGGATTATAGGTGTCCAGCACATCTGGTTTATACAACGCTGGGTCAAACCTAGAGCCTCACGTATCCTAAGCAAAAATTCTACCAACCACACCCCAGCCTTTCCTTCTCCTTTTCCACCCTTACTTAGACTATGTTGATAAACTACACTAAAACTTTTTTTTTTTTTTGAGACAGGGTTTCTCTGTAGCATTGGAGCCTGTCCTGGAACTAGCTGTTGTAGACCAGGCTGGCCTCGAACTCACAGAGATCCACCTGCCTCTGCCTCCCGAGTGCTGGGATTACACTAAAACTGCTTGGCTACACTAAAACTTTTAAAGTTTTAGAAGTAGATACATAGACACATGGGGGAGAGAGAGAAACAAACAAACAAACAAAAAATCAAAGCACACACAGAGAGAAAACAAAAACAAAAAAGCAAAACAAAACATTTGCATGACATTTATCTAAGAAGAAGTCTCAAGTCTTGGAGGGTAGACTTGCACAGTGTAATCTGCATCAGACACTGGTTGCCAACCCCCACTCTCCTAGACACCTGCAGAAGGCTTGCAGGCCTGTCCCAGTGTGCCTCAAGGAAAACCAGCTCGGGTGCACCTGCCAAGTCACTGCAGCTTGCTGGAAACTCGAGCCAATTTGAATTTTTCCCCTTTCCCATTTCTGATTTATTAACATTCCTCGGCGGCAGGACTTCTCTCTCTGCTAAATATGGCTCATTGTTTCCTTCCTCCTGAAACAAAAGGTACCTTGATAAGCGGATTATTTGATTTCAAAGCTCCTTCTGGGGGAACCCGAATACCTTTTGCTGAAATTACACAGTGGGGTTTGCAATTTCATAACACACCAAAACTCCCCTTGAAAGGCATAGCTTCTTAGATTCCTGTCGGGGCCCCTGAGGGGATATCCCCCGTTTTCTTTTCTCAGAGAGAGATGTGGGATCACTCTCAGCTGCTGCTAGGTTAGGTCCCTAGAAACAGGCAAAGAGCTTTGTTTTTCAAGAGTCAATGCTCCAAGATACCCAGGAACTCAGGCCTGATGGGCATGGAAACAGTGCTTTGGGTAGGCAAGGGGGAAATGCCCAGGGGTGCAGAGTAGAGGCTCTAGATACTCCCGGAGCTGAGCTTGCGGTGGCCTTCACAGGAGTTCTGTGTTGGTGTCCTCGCTGGACATCATGGGCAGGTCCCAAGCTAATGTGTGGATTCCGATGGGCTGAGACCCAGGTCTGCATAGAGGAGGAACGTCAGCTTCTTCTTCCTTTCAGAACAAACCGCCATCAACTTAGCAGCTTCAAAGGACAAAAGTGCATTTTTGGTTACCCTGGGAGTCAGAAATCTGAAGTCCGCATGTGGGTGTGGCTTGACAGCCCAGGAGAGAACCCATCTTCTTCTCTTTCCCACTTCCTAGGGGTGTCTGACTTTTTCTTGGGGCCTCTTTTCCATCTGCAAAGCAAATGGCTTACCAGCTTCCTCCAGCTCTGATCTGCCTCCCTCTTGGTGGAACTTTCTGACCAGTCTGGCCTTCTCCCATCTCTACCTCCTATAGGGGTAGAGTAACCAAAAATTCACTTATGTCCTGTGAACCTGAACCCCAGCACTCCTGTTTGTCTCACAAGGATTTTACCCACTGAACTAGCTACCTCCCCACCCCCCACTAAAAAGGTTGCTAATCCTTTCTCTGAAAACTATATCCATCACCGAAGAAGTTGGTCTTAGTGTTTGGTCCATAGAAAAACAAATAGCACTCAGTATTTGGATACTGTTTCTAGCATGGAGGGGTCCTTCTGAACTGGGTTTCCTGCACAGTTGGAGGCCACAGCCTCTTCTGCAGTGTGCTTTATAACCTGAATTACCAGTCAGGCTTACCTCGTGGAGGGAGCAACAATGAAAAGCTGCTTTTCACTATGCATCTGAAACAGTTTAGGAATGAAAAGGGGGGCAGGGAGTGCAGGAGGGAACTGGAGTGGCATAGCCCGAGTGGGATTTAAATAACCACCCTCGCGCTCACACAGCATATGGTTGAAGGATGCTTCATGGAGTTTATTCAGAGAGAGGCACATCATGAATGGCAGATGGTGTCATTATTTATATGGAACCCGACATTAATCCCAAGAGTCCAAATTATCTCGATTCATGTCAATAAAAAGGAACAGCATCTCATCTTTATGGCGGCCTTTTTCCTCAATAAATAAATAAATAAATAAATGAGCTTAGTTTTAATATACTGCCCATATTTCCTTTCCCCATAATTACAGTTAATTTAAAAAAAAATCTACGTCCTATTGAGGCATTTGCTTCCCCCCCCCCCCACCGCCTCACACAAACACACATATGAGTCTCATTTGCCAGTAAGCATCTGTAGGTTTGTTTGGTTATAGCAGAATTTAGGATGATTATATTAACGAAGAGTCTTGGGGTACGAGGTAGGAAACGCACTCTTGATGGTTGAATAGATACAAGAACGGATTGCCCCTGAAGATGAAGGCCATTTTCTCTTTCATCACCAACTCTTTAACTTTCTGTGCTGTGGGAAGAGCATTCAGACTGAGCTTTCTGAGAGGGGACGGCAAATTACAGGGTGGGTGTGCTGAAACCAAGTCCCAGTTCTGTTCTTTCTTTTCTTTTCCTTTTTTTTTTTTTTAAAAAAACTTAAATGGGAAATAAGTGCTGAGCTCCACAAGCCTGTAATACAAGGCATCAAGATATAGAAAGTGACACACTCAAAAAGCTGACCCTTGGTGGCACCACAAAGACACTTCAAAAATCAAGCCCTCCAGCCCTTAAAAAAAAAATCACTCTGAGATGATTACACATCTGGGTACATACATGAGGTGTGTGTGTGTATGTGTGTGTGTGCCTGTGCTGTTATTCCATATGATATCATGCACCTTGTTTTATGAAACAGGGTTTCTCACCAGTTTGGGACTTGTTGATTGGGCTGGGCTGGCTGGCCGGCCAGCAAGACCCAGGGATCTTCCCATCTCTGCATCCTCAGAGCTGCAATGATCAGTGTGAGCCCCCACATCCTGTTGTTTTATGTGGGTGCAGGGGATCAAACTCAGGTCCTCATGTTGCTGTGGAAGTAACTTTATCCATGAGCCATCTCAGCCTCCGTTGTCTTTATTTTACTCACAACGAAGGAGGTGAAGCCCAGAGAAGGTTGGGATTTTCTGGTGATCACTTATCTGGTATACTGAAATCAGGACTTAAACTTGGAGATTGTGTCTCTGGGGCCTCAGCTTCCTGGCTCTGCCACTCTGGCTCACAGCTCACTTCCACCACCACGTGTTTCTTGTGGAGACAGAGGGTCAGAGCTTGGTGAGCGATGGCATGATCCACTTTGCCACCTCATGCTTGGGTCAGTCAGGAGACTGGATCCAGCTGTGTCTGCAGTTGGGGAGAAATCTATGGAGTTTGTCTCTTCGAAGCTTAGGGAAGTCTAAGATGCTTTCCTGCCATTTTAAATCAACAGATAATCAGCATCCTGTTTTTGACAAATGAGTCCCCCTAGCTTATGCCTGCTCTTAAGACATCAATCTTGTTCTCTGTGCTAATCTCAGAGAAGCTAAATCAAGCGAGGCTGCACAAGGAATGGTCTTCATTCAATATTCACGAACCAAGAGGCTCTTCTGTGCCCCATATGGCTCTGTTGCTAAAGGGAACGCACAGGTCATCAATCCACATTTGTTGAGCTTGCAGGATGCTTAAGCAGAGGAGGGGATACTATCTCCAGAAGGGAAGGACTCAGATAGGAAGATACAGGCTTCAGGCTCTCATATGGTGGCATGGGTGGGAAGAGGGAGAGGTGGATGAGTTGGGACCCTGCTGCTGGATGGAAGTCAGAAAAGAATACCTAAACTGTCTGGGGGAACACTTCTCTATTGCCCCAAGCTGGAAAAGGTACAATGGAAATCACGGGGTGTCAGAACATAGCCAGCTGCAGAATGAGATGCTGGGAAAGAGGATGAAGACAGAAGAGAGTCCTGAGCCAGGCCACTGGGTTCTCCGTCCCACCATAGCACATCGTAGCCATAGCAAAGCTGGGCCTCCGCATCTCTAACCACACAGCAAGGTTAGTGACAGCACAGGCTCAAGGAGTCACGCTGAAGATGAAATGACTGTCAGAGGTAAGGTACTCAGTCGTTACCCATCCATCCGGGCACACAGGAGGTGCACGAAACCATTGCTTATTAATTTTTCAACTATTAGAAGGTGGCAGGAGCAAAGGAGAATCATATTTATTTATTTACTTATTTTCCCACCTAGAAAGATCTCCACATATGGCTAGGTGAAAATTAAATTGCAGGGAAATGTCAATTTTCTAAAGAAGAAAACCTTTAAAAGCAAACAAAAGGGGCTAGAGAGACGATGCAGTGGCTAAGACACTGGCTGCTCTTGCAGAGGACCCAGGTTCAGCTCCCACGTCAGGTGGTTTACAGCAGCCTGCAGCACCAGCTCCAGGGAATCTGACGCCCTTGTCTGGTCTCAGTGGGCACTGCACTTAGGTGCACATACACAGAATTATGTATAAGTTTTGAAAGAATACCTTTAAAAAAATTAAACAACTAGGAATATTTGTGATGATTACAGTGTGTTTTTTTTTCCTCCAGATTTTGTTCGGCAGCTCCATGAAAACATTAAAGACCCGAGCATCATCCATTTTCCTGTCTCATCGTCTCCCCTGAAAGTCTTCATCTTCATGACTGAAATAAAGATGCTGAGTTCCAGGGAAGGAAAGTTAATCTGTGTGTGACATCTAACATCAGAAAATTGATTAGGTCCAGAAATCTGGCCCAGGGAACTTCAGCTACATGTTCCTGCTGGGATTGGTATGAGTACACAAGGAAGAAATAAATCTTGCTAAAATATTGATTAAGTAACTATATCGGTATCTTAAAATATAAATAGATATAGCATAATTGTTAAGATAACAAGGTCCCGAAATTAGCACCGTGTTTCTACCTCTTTCTATACATATGTACACACAAACACAAATATTTAGGAAAAAACTTTAAAGTTTTTAAAAAGTGTTCTGTTTTTAATTAGGTATATGGTTGCCCTGTGCATGTGATTGTTGAGGCCTGTGGAGGCCAGAGAGGGGCACCAGATGCCCCCTGGAGCTGGAGTTTCGGGCAGTTGTGAGCTGTCCAGCATGGGTGCTGAGCATCAAATTTGGGTTCTCTAAAAGAGAAGTATAGGCTTAGAGGCTATTAACTGCTGATCCATTGTTCCAACCCTTAGAAACAGCTTTGAATGCTAACACCATTCCCCGAGTAATAACTACCTAAAAGAAGAGAAATGAGAGCTTCAGATAGCCACATATGTTTTAGCTTTAATGGATGCTTAACCCTATTCTGCAAAATAAAACACACGCACATCAGTTATGTGATTAAAATATTGTTTTAAGAGGACTTCCCTTGGTGATGCAGCTGCTGTTATCTTAATCGTTGGGAAAAAAATAAAACCAAAAAAAAATCCAAACAACAAAAACAAAATGAAGAGAAGATGAAGACCTATGTGTGCTTCAAAGGTCCAAGTATCTTTTAATTTCTCTGCCCCATTCTTTGCTATTTTTTTTTCCTACTGGCTTTGAAAGGGGGAGAAAGTAATGAGCTTAATGAATCAGACATCATTTGTTTTTGCCCTGTACTAAGAAAAAGAAACTAGTCGGGTGGTGGTGGCACACCCCTTCAATCCCAGCACTCAAGGAAGCAGAGGCAGGCAGATCTCTGGAGGCCAGCCTGGTCTACAGAGTGAGTTCCAGGATAGCCAGGGCTATGAAGAGAAACCCCGTCTAAAAGGAAGAAAAGGAGGGAGGGAGCGAGGGAGGGAGAGAGGGAGGGGCAGAGAGATGTAGAGAGAGGGGGAAGAGAGGAGAGGAGAGGAGAGAGAAAGAGAGAGAGAGAGAGAGAGAGAGAGAGAGAGAGAGAGAGAGAGAGAGAGAGACTAGATTCTGGAATTTTCCTTCTCCACCTCTGGGCCGGAGAGGTTCATCAGTGATTAAAATTGTTCCATGTACAATCATGAAGACTGAATTTTGGATCCAAGCATATACATAATGAACTGGACATCCAGCACATGTTTGTATCCCCATCACTGAGGAAGGTGGAAACATGAAGGAAGGTTATTGGAAATGGTTGGCTTTCAGCCTAGCCACAAAATTGTGACTCTTGGGTTCAGGGAGAGACCCTGACTCAAAGGGAACAGGTGAAGAGTAAGGGAGGATAACACCAGTACTCCCTTCTGTCCTCTAAGTGTGTACACCTGAGTACACAAAGTCACATAATCACACATGCACACACACATCAAGGCTCTACTAAAACCAGGTTTGTACAGTTGTGTCTAGGTCTGTACTCCAGTTCTGTAGCTCTTCTGATGTACTCCTCTTTCCCTAATTTGGGACACTGAAAGTCGACTTTGATCCCTTACTTTGGAGGAAGCCACTACCATGTCATGGGGACACTTGAGTCATGAAGAGAGCCACATGATGGAGAAGCCAAGGTCTCTTGCTCACAGTCAACAATGTTGGTCATCTTGAGGGTTGGTGGGACTGAAAATGGCAGCAGCTCTCAGTAACATCTTGAGGCCACCCAGGCCAAGCCTCAGGGCCACCCAGAAACTATGTGAGATAAACATCAGCCACCATAGAGAACATTAGACCACAGCAGACAAGCAATAGCTTGCCACACAAGAGTGTGTGGCTTCTGGTCATTGGTGAGCATAGAGGCTGAATTGTGCAAGTCTGTGATGTGATATCAGACCTGGGAGGCCCTCTGTTGGAGTGCCCTACCCCATAATTATTTCTGTTTTGATAACAGGTCTTTCATTGCCTTTGATGAGTAGCCTGTCTCTCATTTCTACCCATGTGTGTTTGGATGCCATGGTCCTAGCATGAGGTCCAGGTGTGGACAAGCATCTCAGTTTCAGCCAATCAACACACAGCTTCTACAGAATCTTCATAATGCTCATTGTGTTGCTGCAGGGCTTCCTCTCAACTTGTCCCTTTGTTGACAATATGCTAAATCCTGAGATGGAGCCCCAAGGAAGTAAAATCCAAACAAACAGCTCACATTCCAGTGATGGCATAAGAGGAAAGTATTGTTTCTTCATTGGTACACAAAGTTGCTCCTATGGTAGATGGATGGATGGGCAAGAGATATAAATGTTTGTGAGTATGTGTGTATTTATTTATTTATGGATGTATGTATGAGAAAATGTATGCACATGTGTGATATATACATATATATGAGTACACACACATATATACAGACAGATCATTCATGGATGGAAGGATGATGGATAGATGGGAAAGCAGAGAGATGGACAATTCATAGATGAATGAATGGATGAGCAGACAGATGGGAAGATAGATGAATGGAAGGGTCATAATGAATGGATTCATGGATGGATAGACGGACAGATAGATGGAAACAGTAGACAAATCCTTAGCCTGTGTGCCTCTATCAGTTATCTGGGTTCTCTGAACAAATGGCCTCAGGTGTCTCTGATCTCTTTTTTCCCAGGGCTCTTGGGACACATGAAGGGACCACAAAGCTGACAGAGAACAGTATGTCACAGATCATGGCTGCCAAAGCTCTTAGGGCATCTCTAGGGAAGCCTCGTACACCCATGTACATGGGCAGTAGGCTCAAATGATTACTGGGCCATGGAGCCATTAAAAAAGAATAGAGAGAAGAGGAAGAGGGAAGTAAAGAGGGCTGAAATTCTTTAAAATCAGAGGGCGTACACAAAAATTTACATTCTTAGTTTGTACAGAAAGACTGAAGTTTGGAATAACACCAGGCTAGCTCTCTTGTCTGGTAGCAAATGATTGGGTCAAGAAGCTTCCCTCCTTTGGTCGCCAAAATCCACTCTCAGGCAGCCCACCCTCTCTTCTCTACTTGGTCCATGTGTGCTCTGAGTTGAGACCCCGGGTTCAAAGGGGACACTCTTCTTCCCACTCTGAGCTTCAGTTTCCCAGATAAGGGCTCTCAGGATGGCAGCAGACTAGAGGCCTTGAAGTGGAAGGGGCCTGAGGGGAGGGCCCTAAAGAAGTCTGAGTCTCTTGGGACTTCTTTGGTCCTGGGGCTGGGCAAACTTCTGAGGTTTACCAGCAGATGGCGCTCTGGAGGGCAGGCAAGGCCAGGGCGGATTCTCAAACAACAGTGTGGCCTTTGTTCAGCCAGGCCTAACCTTCTTCTCTCCATAAAGCATCTCTCCAACATTGGGACGCCAGTAGTCATTTTTTCCCCCTTGGTGTTCATGTCTTAAGTTTTATTTTATTTTTTATGGGTTTTTTTTTGAGACAGATTCTATGTATTCCTGGCTGTCCTGAAACTCATAATAGACCATGCTGGACTCATATTCATAGAGATCCACCTGCCTCTGCCTCCTGAGGGCTGGAAATAAAGACATGTGTCACAAAGCCTGGATTAAGTTTTACTTTTAATTGATACCTAGTATTAACACATGTTAACATCATACAACATTGTGTGTGTGCATGCATGTGCACGTGCATGTGTGTGTGTGTGTGTGTGTGTGTTGTATAACAGTCAAATCAAAGCAAATGTATTCACTGCCAAAAATAGTTACTATTGTTATGATGAGAACATTAAAAAATTCTCTTCTTTTGTTTCTGAGACAGGGTCTCATGCACCCCAGGATGATCTTGACTTCACTACATAGTTGAGGATGACCTTGACCTCCAAAAACCTTCATCTGCACCTCCCACTTGCTAGGAGTACAGGCAAAGGCAGGCATATACCATCGGGTCTGGTTTGTGCAATAATGGGGATGAAACCCAGGGCTCTCTGCCTGCCAGGAAAATACTCCACCTGTTGAGTTCCATCCCGAGCCCTGCAGCTTTATTCCCTTGTTTGGTGGATGCTACAGTGCTCTTGTGCCGCCAAATCATACAAAGATTTTACCCATCCCTTGGATCTGCTGCCATCTACAATAAACCCATCTAACATAAAACTCCAAAAGGAAAGGCTAATGTCTGGCTCAACACGGACATCTTCCAAGCCATATCTAGCTATTTATTTAGCTTTCCAGAGGTGCCTGTACTTTCTCTGGCATGAACCCCAGACCTGGGACGGCAGAGAAGACAGTATTGGGTCATGGACTTGAGCTAGGAGGCAGGTCAGAGCACCCATAACATACCACTCATCCTATAGACTCCTGACCCGGGCTGAGCTGAGGCGAGGCGCGGTCCAGTGTAACCCACTGCACCCTCCCCCAGCCCACAGCGTACCCAACCAGTTCCAACTACACTTCTAGACACATGCATTCTGTGCAAGGTTCTGAGTGTGAGTGTGATTCAACAGGAAGAGACGCCCACCATGCTTACCCTGAGACAAGAGGCAGGTAAAAAAATGGAGAGTAAAAACGAGTCCTATACAGCCTGCCCGACAAGTACTGGGTAGAGGAAAAAGTAAATAGAGAGGCAAGGTGAACACTGAGGAGTGAGCCCTCCGTGAGCAAGAAGAAGGGACTTAGAGCCTGCAGGGGAATATTACAGGTCAAACACATGGGTAGGTACAGACTAGATCAGCAGTTTCCAACCTGTGAATCGAATGGTCCTTTCCTAGGGGTCACCTAAGACCTTCCGAAAGCCCAGGTATTTACATAACAAACAAGTGGCAGAACTAGAGTTACAAAGTAGCCACGGAAATGGAAATAGCTTTATGTTTGGGAGTCACCACTAACTTGAGGAGCTGTGTTAAAGGGTCACAGCACCAGGAAGATTGAGAAGCATTGGGTTAGACAGTAAGGTCTAGGGCCCCACTTGTCCGAGGCTGGATATTGGCAGTGAGTGATTAATACAGGTGTCCTCACGGGGATATAGAGGGACAAAAGGCCTCGTCCGTACTCTGGACTTTGTTGTTGGAGGTCTGATTAAGTGAGCCAAAGGTTGCTGGAGATACACATGAAATGTAGAGATGAACCAGGGGGGCTCACGGGGAAAAAGGTGTTCAAACTACCTCCTCAGGGAACCCCAGGCAGCTTCTGAGATGGGAGCTGTGGTCAGAGTCTCCAAGAGAGTAAGTGCAAAAGCTCACACTGTTCACCTCTGGGGTTTAGCTTTGCTCTGTGAAAGTTTGGATGTCTGATCTGTGAGGGAAGGGAGTCCTTAAAACACAGGTGATGGGGAGCAGTTAAATCCTGTCACCCACTGTCATCAGAGCAGAAGTTCCTGGAGTCAGGCACCGCTGACCCCATCTTGGCAGCTTCTGCCTCCTAAGACATCATCTGGAGAGGACAGGCTCTTTTCTTCTTCCTTCCCATGACCTGCCACGTGCTGTCACTTCTCCATCCAACCCCTGGCTTACATTCCCACTTTTCTAAGCTGCTTCCTGTCCTAGTTAGCACAGACTGTCAACTTGACACAGTTTAGAATCATCCAAGAGAGAAATTGCCTGTGGGCATGTCTGTGAGAGATGGCTAATTGATGTGGGAGGGCCTGGTCCACTGTGGGAGGCACCATTCCCTAGGCAGGCAGTTCTGGGCTGCAAAGGAAAGCTGGCTAAGCACGAGCCTGTGAGTGAGCCAGCAAGCAGTGTCCTCCAAGGTTGTCCCTTAAGTTTCTGCCCTGACTTCGCACAGTAATGGGCTGTGACATTTGAGCTGAAATAAACCCTTCCCCCTCCTCTAAGTTGCTTTTGGTCAAGTTGTCATGGCACCAGAAAGGGAACACACCTTCTCATCCTTCAAGAAGGAGAAAGTCAGATTTGAGCTTTATGAGTGACAGCTGAACTTGCTTCTCTGGTGGCCTCCCTCTGTTCGATAGGGTGATGTTTGTTTGTTTGTGTTTGCTTTTATTTTCTTTTCAACCGAACAGCTTAGCTGAAAACCATGCTTTGGTTCTGCAGTCTGGCCCAAGCATGCTACCCAGCCAAGCAAGCAATGCTGATATTCTTCATGGCTCAAGAGACACAGCCCCTTGGCTAATCCATACACATCGCCAGGGGGTGTGGGGGATATTTCTTAGTGAGAAAGAATTGAAATCCAAGGATTCTTGAAGCGCAGTGGAACTATGCAAACTTAAAATGAGAAAGTGGCTTAGCCTTCTCTCTCCCTGGGCGCCTGAGTCCTTCCTCCCTTCATTGTGTCTTTATGGGAGATTTTTTTCCCTGGAAAACTCATTCAAGCAAGCCCAGGATACACCGATGGGAGGGGCCAGCTCCATTCCACAAAAGGAAAGCCAGGCAGAGTGTGTGTGTGGGGAGTGGGGGTGGGACAGAAGCCCCCTGGGGCTGGAAAGAGAAATTCCTTTTGAACTGAGGAATGATAAGGTGATTATGGGGACAGGGCGCCTTTGTGTCATTAATCTGACCTGCTTTTATGTGGCCCAGAATCCAGGGACACCAGGGGATTCCCAGTCAACACAGGGACTCTGCACCATGGGAAACGGGTGGGGAATTCCTTCTGAGGGCCTGGCTTGGAGCCCTGGCATTGGATGTGTTTCAGCTTTACTTAATTTCATTGCTGTTGAAAAAAATTACCAGCAAGAAGCTGGCAAAATGAACCTATCCCAAATGCACAACTACATGTACTATATATAAACACAGACACACATGGACAAATCGTTGCACATAGATACCCAATGACATGAACACATATACAGATACATGTACACACTTACAAAGATACAGATATATACACACATATACCATGCTCATGAGCGCACACATATATAAACAACCACATACAGACACACGCATACAACTCATGCACACAGACACACACACAGACATATGTATATGATTGCACATACAAAAGTAATGTCCATATATATACATATATACACATACAGACACACATGTAGATAGTGTACACATGTATACATACAAGGACATAGACAAACAGACAGATACACATAGGTATACATACCTGCGCATATAAACACACATGTACATACATACACATACACATGTATAGACATAATGCAGATATGTGAAAGTATACATGACTGCATAGGTACACATACACTCACAATGTACATATATGTAGACACACATGCAGATACACAAAGGCACATGTACATACATATATAAATGCACACACATACATATAAACATACACAGATAGACACACACGTTCATGTGCAGACACACACATAGAGACACCTACCACCTGTCTGACTTACTTTCTTGTCACTCTGTTAAAACAGCCTGACACAAGCAATCTGCCAGAGAGAAGGTTACTTTGGCTCCTAGTTATAGACAGACAGATTCCATCATGGCAGGAGGCAGGGAGGGCATGGTGGCCAGGCTGGCTGGTCACACTTTATCTACATTCAGAAAGCACAGACTGACTTGGAAATGGGGCCTGGCTATGTAGCACCAAGCTCTCATACAAGATCTTAACGACCCACTTCCTCCAGTGAAGCCCCACCCCTCAGAGATTTCCAGAACCTCCCCAAGCAAACAGCACCATCAGCTGGAGACCAAGTGTTCAAACACATGAACCTATGGGGGCTATTTCTCACTCCAACCGCAGGACCCACGCCAGACACTGAGAAACATCGAAGGGGAATCATGCTTCCACACATCTTAGGAGAAAAATATTAACAATATAAATATTGGCCTATCAATGAAATCAATGCTGAAACAAAACGTGATTTCAGAAATGATTCTGCAGAATGGCTAGGAGGAGGAACTGAGATGGAAGTATGGCCTGTGATCACTGTCGTGATAATTAGTGGGGTCAGGGAAGGAGCTGCCATCCTGTTCTTGGTAGCTCTTGGAGGGCTTCCCACAATCAAAAGCAAACTGAAAGAGCTGAAGAGAGTCCACTTGGTTTGCCAACTGCTTTCCAGGAAAGCTTAGGGCCTGAGTTTGAATTCCCAGCAGCTACATAAAAAGCCAGGCATGGTGGAGCATGCCTCTAACCCTAAGGCTGAGGGCACAGACAGAGGATCCCTGGGCTGGTTGGCCAAGCAGTCTAGTCGAAAAGGTAAGCTCTGGAGTCAGGGAGGGACCCTGTTTCAAAGCACAAGATGGAGAGCAACAGAAGACATCTGACTCTGACCTCTGACCTTCATAGAACCCTGCACACACTCATGCACGCACAAGTGAACTGTCAAACAGCGCAGTTGGTGCAGATTGGTGCCACTGCCCGGATGGTAGCCACCAACCACAGGCAGGATGGGAATTTAAGTTACCTCCAAAAATCTTTGGTTCCTTGGGCACACAGTGCTGCTGTTGGGAGTGGGCATTTTGTCCCAGCAGAAGTTTCCTGATCAGCAGTGTCTGTGTGTTGCATTTAGCCACACACATTTCAGATCCTCTCTCAAAGCAGGAAAAATGACTTTGCCCAGAGCGGTTGCGGTTCTCAAGGAAAGCTTTTACGTAACTTTGCAGATTTGAAAAAAACGCCCTGCACTTCCTACAGGCCCACACTCATGTGTGGAGCTTGTAAAAAAAAAAAAGAAAGAAAGAAAGAAAGAAAAAGAGAAGAAAGAAAAAAAGAGAAAAAGGAAAAGAAAGAAAGAAAAAGTCTGGGGACTGTAGAGCATCTCAGAGGATTATAGAGTGATGGTGGGTTGCCCGGCAACAGGGAAGGCGCTTTACCAAGACAGTATTAATGCATTATTTGGGTGCCTAAAAAAACACACACTCTTAAAAATGAGTAGGGAAAACAAAAACTGGTGTCTTTGGGGGAGGAGTGTTGAGACAGGGCTTCAGGGAGACAAAGAGAAGGGAGTGGAGAAAGTCCCTCCTTCAGAGTTGCCCAAGAAAAAACCCCCTTCCCTCTGGAGAGGTGGGGTGGATGAGGCGGGGCTAGTAGTGGGGGTGCTCCTGAGAAGTCCTTCTCTGAAGCTGGTGTCTTGCTGCTGGCATTATTTCAAGCTGACAGATGTCTCGTCCCTCAAAGCTGCTCTTTGTGGCTGTCCTGGTATGAAACCCCCGGCCAGCCTCCCAGCTGGACAGCTCCTGTGCCCGTGGACTGTCTGTCTCCCAGAGTCTGCTGGGGACTGTGCCTTCAGACAGCAAACCCAGAGTAGCACCCTCCTCCCAGGCTTCTCCAGAAGTCGCTGCTCAAAGGGTACAAAGAAAAAGTGCCCTGCCTTACACATGTAAACACACACGCATGCATGCACGCACGTACACGCGCGCACACACACGACAAACACTCATTTCTGCTGCTGTGTTTATTTATTTTAAGCTCTCTTGAAAGAACACCCACGGTGAGCAGATGAATCCTTTGAGGACTCACATTAGAATCTTGAAGGCTCTTTCTCCACAACAGACACTGTGGGTGACTTCCATTGCTCAACTGGGCCGTACCCACCAGATAGCCTGGCCTGCTCACTCACAGGTTCTGGTGCCACAGGTCTGTCTGCTTGCAAAAGTGAATCGATTCTCCAGGGACCAGGAGGGGACTTTGACGGCCCTTCTCCAGCCAGGCAGGAAGGGGACTATTTTAAGGTCCGAGACACTTGTGCTGTTCCCAAAGTGGTATGCTGCCTGCTCTTCCTTCAGCTCTCACCCTGGATGCAACCAGACATTCTTTTAGGGTCACTTTAAAGCCAGGAGTTTTGCTTTTGCACCTTTTTTTTTATTTTTGCATCTTTCAGCACTGGGGCAATCACATCCAGAGCTCCACACATGCTAGGCAAGCACTCTACCACTGAGCCCCCTTTGTAGCTTTTAGCTTGAGAAAGGGTTTCACCAAGTCACCCACACTGTTTCTATCTTTCCTCTGCAACCAAGGCTAGCCTTGAACTTGTGATCTTCGTGCCTCAGCCTCCGTGCTGCAAGGCCTGGCTTCTGTGTGCTTTCTTGATGGGAAGGTCAATTTTCTTGTTTAGAATACCCCGAAGGACAGCTCTGAAGTGCTGGCATTCCTGCTAAGGGCCGGGAGGGTGTGGGGTCGTCCACCAAGATGAGACAATGGAGATGAGCTCTGCTCAGGAACAGGCTGCAGTAGCTTTCCTGAAGATTCAGTGAAACACGGAAATAGAGACAAGAAGGTCAGAAGTTCAAGGTCAGCCAGCCACAACTACATAGTAAACTGGCCAGTTAGCCTGGGCTACAAGAGAGCATTTCTCAAACCACCACCACCAAAAGAAGAAAGAAGAAGAAGAAGAGAAGGAGGAGGAGGAGGAGGAAGAGGAGGAAGAAGAGGAAGAGGAAGAAGGAAGAAGAAGAAGAAGAAGAAGAAGAAGAAGAAGAAGAAGAAGAAGAAGAAGAAGAAGAAGAAGAAGAAAGAAGCCAAAACCAACCAAATGAATGGGGAAAAAAGAAACATTAATAAGCATACAACCAAGGGTATGTATGAATGTTGATGGTGCCATGTGTGTTTTGGTTTCCCTGTGTAAAGTCTCCACAAGCTCCCATGTTTGAACACTTGATACCCCAATTGATGGCGCTGTTTTGAGTGACTGATTTTTAAGACCCTGGGTCCAGCCAGAAGATACAGAGGCACAGAAGTGGGGCTTGAGAGTTACAGGCTCTCTCCACTTCCGGCCAGAGCTCCATCTCCTGAACAGCCAAACTGTGAGCAGGCAGCCCCCTGTTCCCATCACTGTTCCTCCCTGACCATGATAGACTACAGCCCATCAAAGCATGAACCCAAAAACATCCTCCCTTCTGTCTGTGTTTCTATTGAAGAAAAAATAAACTACAAAGAGGCAGACAGAGGCCTGACCCCATTTCTCTTGGAGCAATGACTCCAATTTCACTAAGTCATCTTTCATGTGGACATCGGAGAACAACCTACAACCTACTGTGAGTAAACACACCATCATGGTCTTCATTGGTGTGCCTGTACTGGACAAGATGGGGGACACAGACACTGCATTTTATCACTATACAACACACTGTAATATATGATAGCACCTAAGGCATCATGGGTACAGTACAGAAATGAAGGACACCCAAGGCATCATGGGTACAATAAAGAAAAAGCAATTTAGGAAACGAAGCAGGGAGCTTTACAGGTCTATAAGCTCTGTGCTATGACTTTCCGTATATTTTCATTATCACCCACACACTGATGACGTTCCGCACACTGGCGTGTCATTCACTCATGCCTCTGCAGAGTCCCTGAGAACCCACTAAGTGTCAGATGCCATTCTAGGAATGGGAGAAGAACAGCAAACAAACAGAAAAACAAACCTGCTCTTCCGCAATGTTCCCTGTACCGAAAGAAGATGACGAAACAGCAGGGCAGAGGGTCGATGTGATTTCAACATGGTCATCTGAGAAAAATCTTATGGATCTGGGATCTGACACCCTCTTTGACCTCTAGAGGTATAGGTATAAGGCACACATGTGCACATACATGCCACCAAAACTCTCGTTCATGTAGAATAAAAATAAATAAATCTTAAAACAACAACAACAAAAAGGAATACCCGAGCTGGAAAAGTAAACTGCCTCTTTTCTACCCCAGCATGCGATAGTGAGGAGAGAGACATGGATCCAAAGGCCATAGCTTCCAAATGCTTTCTTCTTGTTGTTGTTCCTTCTTTAGTTTACACAGGGTTTCCCTGTGTAGCCCCAGGTGTCCTAGAACTCACTTTGTAGAGCCGTCTGGCCTTGAAATCAAGAGATCCACCTGCCTCTGCCTCCCGAGTCCTGGGATTAAAGGTGTGCACCACCACCGCCAGCATTAGTTTTCAAACTCTTAAGTATATCCCACTGTTTGAAGCATCTTCACCGTGCTTACGACACCTGTGCATTTACATGCCTAAAAACACACCTAGTCAAAATGCAAACACACCTACCCACACATGTAACACAAAACTCATCTAACCAAAATTAGAATTTTTTTTAACGCAGAGTGTTCTGTTTCCCTCTTGCTCTGTGAAATTCTGTTCCATTCCATCCCTCTTTTCAACAAGCACCTAGTCCGTGCGTCTCACCTCCATCCACCAGGCCACTACTCTGTCCACAGAGCATCTGCCCACAGCACAATGCAATCATGTCTCTTGTGGTAGTTAGGTAGTACTAAAAGCAAAATTCTAGTCTGTTATTTCCTTGGGTCACTGTTCTCGGGAACGGTGTGGAGAAGGGTAGATGTTCCTTTAGTTCTGTGAGTCCCACAGACAAGAAAGACTGAACTGCTTTCCAAAGCTGTATGCCAACGCCCAATGGCAGGCCTGAAAGCCATCCTGGAGCAGCACTGGAAGTCCTGAAGCAGCCAGTGCACATGGAAAGGAGACTAGAGCTGACATGTAAGGCAGGCTCTCGGCAGGGCCTAGTGGGCAAGGGGACCTGCTACCAAATGAGGCTGTTACTTTCTCCTCAGTGTCAGTGCACACCAGTCAAGAAGGGACTCCAGCAAGCAAAGGGTCAAAGTGTGTGGGAGACTACAGGCTATCATGACAGGGATGGCGTGGTGGAGTTCTTGGTGACAGGGAGTGCTTCTGGGATGTCTCATGCCACAGTGGACCCAGACACAGAGAACTCAGGCTAAAACCAGAAATTATCCTCAAAGACCCATACTGGCCCCCAGCTAGCTACCAGGGCCCCACATTCCTCCCAAAGGTTCGCAATCTCCTCATAGAGCATCACCACCTGGAGACCAAGGTTCAAACTCTTGGGCCTATGAAGGACCTGACACTACCCCTTGCTTGATTCATCATTTAACACGCTGTTTTAATGTCTCTCTGATAAAAGGGTGATTTAACCTTCAAAATTCCAAGAAACGTTGGCTAACTTCACATTCTGATCCCCTCTGTAAATCAAGTTATATTTGGCACCTCACCTTGAGGTCCCTGAAGCCCCAGAGTTCCCTCAATGTTTGCAGTAAGAGGACTTGTCCTGTTCTGCTTCTTTTCAGCCCACGGTTCACTCTTGCTCTTTGGTAACAGTATTTCATAATTCCTTGATATTTAAAGTTGAGGGACCAGAGAGAGGGCTCAATGGGTAAAGGAATCTGCAGGCAAGCCTAATGACCCAAGTTCAATCCCAGATGGCAGAAGAAGACTCCTGCATCTTGTCCTCTGATCTCCATACGCATGCTAGGGACGTGTACATGTGTGTGTGTGTGTGTGTGTGTGTGTGTGTGTGTGTGTGTGCACGTGCGTGTGTGCGTGGGTGCTCCTGTGTATGTTTCTGTAAGTAAATTGATACAGAAATAAAAAAATCTAGGACACTTCTTTTTAACTTGTCAGAATTTAGAGAGAATAACCGAAGAGATTTTTATCGTGAGATGAGTAGAAAAGATCCTTACTCCGACAACAACCAGAACTTCATTCCCTCAGCACTTTCAAAACTCAGACCCTGAGACCTCCATAAATCAGAAGAGGAAGAGTAATGTCTTCGACGCACCTGGTTTCCTTAAGCCAGGAAATAATTAGGGCAGGCTATCTCAGGATTTCACTTACTTACAAAAAACCCCAAAATCCTTAACTGATGATTTCAGCCATTCTTGCGGTGATTATCGCTTCCTGCCAATTAACAGCTGTGGAGCCGACGCTATGGAGACAGCCTCCTCCAAACAGGAAGCCAGAAAAAAGAAAACAGCACAAACCCCACTCAGAGCTCTGAAGCTCCCACACTCCCCAAGACCAATGTGCTCCTGACCGCTTCTGATCCCAGCACCGTGTGCCCAGCTTCCTAGCTCCCACCCCATACCCCCCCCCCTGCCTTCATCCCTATCCAGCAGGCCCAGTGCTTTTCCTTGCTCTCCCTGGAGCCATCGCACAAAGTCCATCACCAGCACATCCATCACTTTGTTTAGATGTCCTCCAAACCCCATCCCAACATGTCGCTTGGGTCTCACTCTCTGGGCTCATTTAAGTTCTAAGCCCTCGTACCTATGAATTGACCTTATTTAGAATACCACCTTTGTATCCATACAAAATCAGATTCAAATTAGAAAGTCAGACTCCAGAGTCAATGTTTCAGGCATAGTGTGTGTGTGTGTTTGTATGCGCAAGGGGAAATGAGTGTGCTCGCACACATGTACACATACATACATGCATGTGGAGGCTAGAAGTTGATATCAGGTATCTTCCCCAATTGATCTTCATCTTAGTTTTTTTTTAAGACAGGGCCTCCTGCTGAACTTGGAGCTCACCGATACAGCTAGGCTGGCTAACTAGCAGGCCCTAGGACTCTGCCCATCTCCACCCCTCCATGCTATGATTACAGATATGCACGGCCACATCCAGCTTGTTATGTGGGTGCTGGGAACCCAAACTCAGATCCTTGTGTTTGTGCAGTAAGAAATTTACCCACAGCTAGGCGGTGGTGGTGCACGCCTTTAATCCCAGCACTCGGGAGGCAGAGGCAGGCGGATCTCTGTGAGTTCGAGACCAGCCTGGTCTACAAGAGCTAGTTCCAGGACAGGCTCCAAAGCTACAGAGAAACCCTGTCTCAACCCCCCCCAAAAAAAACAAAAAAGAAATTTACCCACTGAGACATCTCCCCAGCCCTAAGGTTTTTTTGTTTTTTGTTTTTTTTAAACTCTAACTACTTGTCTGATAAAAGCTGAATCACTGGGAATAAAGGGTAAGCTAAGAGTCCCTCATGCAAGACCAACATCCCTACGCTCTGTCTCAGCCCCTGTTGACTCTTGCTCAAAAGACAATACGTTAAATCCTCAGCAGATTGTACCTGGCCAGAGCTCATATCCAAGCTTCTGAGTCCTTTTTACATTCTCTGATACTCCAGAGGGAATCTTTACTCTTCCTTAACGGTGAAACTCGGCAGTCAACAAACTTGGACCTCTGTTCCTGACTTGGGCTAGAGGTCACCTTCTTTATTAGGGGTTCCACTCACACCCCTCAATCCTGTGTACAGAGAAGAAACCATCCACCCAGGACATGCTCCAGTCTTCCATTTTATGCAGGGGGGGGCAATTTCCCTAGTTATTATGCACTCCTTTATCCTATGCACAAAGGGTGGGCAATCTGCCTGAGAGATGGTCCCCCCCACCATCCTATGTACAGAGAGGAAGTCATTCGCTTGAGAGATTGTCAAGTCCCTCTGCTATGTACAGAAAAAGGAGCCCCGTGCCTAAGAATGGGGGCCAGTCATCATCTCCCCTCTAGCAGGTGTTGCCAGCTCCTATCTGATACCCACTCGTTTCTTCCTCACCCAGAGAACCTGCCTCTCGAGTCCAGCAGGTGAGGATAATTGCCCTGCCAGTCACGCATCCCATTTCTTTTAAGCAGATTCTGCACTTCAGTCTACCCTGAAGCTGAGAGTGATCCTCATCTGGCCAGTACACCTAAGGGCTGACCTTGATGCAAAGGTTTAGCAAGGACAGATGAAGGAATGGCCCTGCTGCATCTTCCTCTCTCAACTCAGCACGTGGTGACACAGAGGCCAGAATAAGTTTTTGATTTCGTGCAGAAGGTTTATTACACAGAGACAGGACTTGTGAGAATACTGCAGAGTCATTCTGCGGGCAGCCCAGACCCTTCCCTGGAATTCATGCTACCACGGCTGGCTGTGAGCCTCGGTGGAGAGGCCTCTGCTAACCAGCAGCTTAAAGCATCTTGGACAGGTCAGGTCTACTGCCCTTAAAGCTGAGCACACAAACTCTACACATAGGGGCTGGACCACAGACTGAGGTCCAAGCTCGTGTCGATGGGTGTTACAGGTCAATATGGCTACTGGGAGTGAGCTGCACTTGGAAGTGACTTGAGAAAGATTTAAATTTATACCAGCCATGCTTCCTCTAGCCTTGAGTACTTGGAGGCTGAAGTAAGTACCACAGATCTCTTTTTCACACTCATCTTCAAATTCAGCATCTCTTCTGTCAAATTCGCTATGTATTTATATGTCCCCCAACATGTCTTCCTTTCAACTTCATGTCTTTTTTTCTTTTTAAGTAGAAAACAGAAAAGGAAGATTTATTCAATGTGGCCAGACAGGGAAGAAGGACAGAGAGGCCCGGCAACCATCCCCAAGTAGGTCCTGAAGCGAGACTGAAGTTTAAATACAGGGCCAAGGAGATGCACATCCAAGTTGTCCCAGTCCAGATGTGACCCCACCCTCCATGGACCCATCACTGACTGAGCTTCTGCTTCATCCTGTAAGGTGGGTTGCCCACTTGCTAGAACTGTGTGAAATCTCTTTCCAGAAGACAGTCTGCCTCTGGCTGGAGCCATTTCCTTTTCCTAGCCTGAGATTTCTGGAGGAAATTCTCATTTCTTTGGGGCTCACTGTTTCAATAGTTTGATAGTTTGAGAGAGATGGGCATCTTCTTAGAATATCTTCCTTCCCTCTTTTTCAAATTTACAACTTATTTATCCTTAACCCCCCAGGTTCAGTTGTGGCCTTTATGCACATGGGTGTGGGGTCATCCGCAGGGCCATGAACAAGCTACCAGAAACCCCTAAAGAAAAATGACTCCTCCTTTCCAGGGGCTTCCAGTAGCTCCTCAACGAGGGGTGTGGCCTTTGTAGACCCTTCCCATCCAAATGGCAGTGTTCTAACTGGCTTGCTTTTATTCAGGTGGTGACCATGGCTGCTATGATTTAATGTGTGTGACAACCCTGTCATGCCCCACAGACAGTATCTCATGGTTCTCTTCCCAATTCTCTGGTTCTTGCATTCTTTCTGCCCATCTCCAGCAATGTTCCCTGAGCCTTCATGGCAGGGGGAGGGGAGGGCATCCATCAGCTTCCAGTTCCCCTCCTGTCTGAATTTTCCTCTTTCTTCATTTTCTTTTTTGCATGCGCATCATCTTCCTGCGCTTTCAGCGCCTCCATGTTTCTCCTCATGTAATACAAGATGGCATTTAAGAAATTAATGACCAGGTACTGAACTATTACCGTACAAAGAATTTAAGACATGACAGCTCAGTAAGGTATGAGTGACAACTAGTGAACACTGTTTCCCACACCTGAACCTTATTTCTCTCACACAGGTTCATTTCATTCTCAGCTCTCACCCACCACACGTGTTCTTCTCCCTCTCCCCGTCTCTCCACACCACACCCAACCCCGCTGCCTGTAATTTGTTATTAAATCTATGAGTCAAAAGAGGTGTAGTTACATAAGCCCCAAACTTTACTGAAATGAAGCCACAAATTCACATGTGTGCATACACATAATTTAAAGATAAGGGTGTGTGTCAGCTGCTGGAAATCCCAAGAGAAAGCTAAGATGACTCCTGGTTTTCCAACAATGTCAGAGAAGTTGGTTTCTCTGCATCTCTTCATCTCACTCCAGCCTCAGATAGGACCTTTCCTCCTGGCATTAAGACAGCTACCAATAGCCAGCAGTGACAATGATGGAAGTGTCTGGGCTGGGGTGGATCCAATAGGACATGACAGATCTTACTGGACTAGCAGAGCACTTAAAATCAGAGTCACAGTGATGTCTGCACATAGTGGGAAAGTTACTAAAACACCCTGAACAGCCTACACAATGGGACGAGTATCACGGTGCAGAGCCACACTTCAATAACATTGTTTAACTGCATCACCAACCCCACAAGGGTCCTGTTACCACCACCATTGCTGTTTTACAAATGGAGAAACAGATTTGAGGGGTGTCCATGAATCCAGTTCCCAAGATCAAGTATCTGGTCACTTGTCAGAACTAGACTAGATTCAAGCATACTTGTCGCCAGCAGTAGCAACTGTCACCATCCTATCACCTTTAAGCACGCTCCTAGCTCTCACAGTATTAGCTGTGTAGCGGAGCAAAGAGGGACGGCATCCTGAGAAGATCCATACAGCTGTGCAGCCTGCAGCAGCTGTCGTGTCCAGACAAGCAACTTCAGAGGAGAAAGACTTCATTCAGCTCACAATTCCAAATTACAGCCCATCATTTTGGGGAAGTCAAGGAAGGAATCCAAGCAGCTAATCACCATATCTACAGCCAAGGGCAGAAAGAGAATGAATGACTGGCTTGCTGTTAGCTTTCTCCTCTTGTATAACGTGCAGGTCCCACTCAGGGAATGGCACTGCCCACAACTGGCTCTGTCATCCTACATTAATTAACAATCAAGACAACAACTTCCCACCCAGCGTGTTTACAAGCCAATTTGATCTAGACAGTTCCTCAGTTGAGACTTCTCCCTAGGTGATTCTAGGTTGTGTCAAGTTGACAGTTAAAGCCATGCAGCACACAGTTCTGTGCCTGACTTAGGTCTGGATGTTCCTTGGCCTGCATCTCGCTCTAAACCATGCAGTTCCCACGCGTGACATTGAGAGCTGAGATCCCCATTGTGTCTCATGGCTTTTCTTCACCTCTAGAGTGTAAGGAGGCACACAGAGATCATTGTTCAGCTTCCGCTGAATGATGGGCAGAAAATACTAGCCTAAAACATTGAATTAAATATATTAAATTTCCAAAAAGCCACATTCAAAAGCACAATAAGAAAAAGGTGAGGTTAATATTAACAATGCATTTAGCCCAATATATCCAAATATTACCATTTCAATGCATAATTGCCATATAAATTATTTATGTACGTTTTTTCTTTTCCATTTACATCTTCAGACAAATATTGAGTGGGTATTTTACACCCATAAAATATCTCAATTTGGACTAACCCATTTCGAGGGCTTAATGACACATGTGACACTGTTTGTGGTGTCTAGACACATCAAGAAATAGCTACCAGCTTGTTACCAGCTGAGGACCCTGCCAGGAGCCCAGCTAGGGTCAGGGACCATTAACCCAGCTTGAGCATGTCATAGGTAACTGTCACGAATCCACCTCAGTATTTCTTTCCGACTCACTGTAAGAGCTGGGCTTCTCTCCTAGAAAGAGTGTGCACATCACTCACATGTTCATCTTCTAGAGACATCCTCGGCCCTGGAAGGTGTTCTAAAGATGAACATCCATTTGGGGTGTTCTGAAATGGCCCACTGACTTTACCATACCCATCGCTGGAACAGCCCCTTTCAATTCAAGGGCTGCCCCTGCACTTGCTGCTTGGGGATTCATTTATTCCCTAATGCTTTTTGGACATCCCATCTTCCCATTCCAGAACATTCCTCTTGCTGCTGAGGGAAGCATGGTTTCTTTCTGGCTTCAGTACAATTGCCACCTGTGCCTGTACACAAAGCCTCTGGCATCATTGTTTTAGGAACAGCCCTAAATTTATCTAGGCACCATTTACCTCATTCATGTGGTTTCCTTCCCAGAATTCCCTGCTTTCCAAAAATCACTGTTGGCTTTTTAATTTTAAAAAGCATTTTATTATTTGATACATAGTGGTATTTTGTCACCATGAATAGCTATGCACACATGCATGTCTGGTGCCCATGGAGCCTAGAAGAGGACATTGGATCCCCTGGGGGTTCAGTTACAGATGGTTATGAGCCACCATCTGGGTGAGGGAAGCGAACCCAGGTCCTCTTTGAGAGCAGCCAGTGCTCTTAACCACTGAGCCTTCTTGCCAACCCTGTTTTCTACACAGGGCTATTTTTCTGTTAAGTAATCCATCACATAAGACGTGCTTAATAAATGCAGGTGAACTGGGAGCCTGAAGCTTGCAGGGCTCTTAGAATTATCCTTAGTGCATCCCTAAACTTCATAGATGAGGATGTTTACTGCTGCCTGGGGCTGGACCACACTTCCCTCAGGCAATGCTGGCACCAAGAACAGTGATAGAAGAGCCACTTCCAAGTCCTGTTTACTGTGAAGTCACAAGACTGCAGGGCAGTCCAGGAAGCCATCAAACAGCCCTGTGATGCAGGGGACCTAAGAAACCCTGTCCAGCTGAGAAGCTGGGATGTTGTCAAGCGCTGCCACAAGTCCAGGTCACATACACAGGCACCTTTTAAAACACTCAGACGCTGCAGGACCATGGAGGGAGAAGTAAGCAGGCTGGCACCCTGCGGTTGTCTAAGTTGGGAAACGGGCAGTAACACTTCTCCCAGCCTTCAAAGGCTGCTAGGAGGGAGGTCGCAGGGCAGGATGAGGAGAAAAAGGACTTGCGAATCAGAGGCCCGTGGTCGGCCTGTTAGAAAGAAAGCTGCAGGCTGGACAGCAAACAGCACCTTCTGCAATCTCACATTGGGCGGAGGCCTGAGCCAGGGTGCCGGTCTCCCCGCACTCGGCTTCTTGTGTATGTGTGTGTGAGCTGAGCCAAGGGAAGAGCATTCACACGGCCTTCCGAAACACCATCTCAGCAACAAAGCAGGCAATGTGTTTCATCTCGGCCCGCGGATCCAGCTGAGTTTATGGCAGTGGGTGGTTTTCAAACCTAACATTTGATCAAAATGAAAAAGTGGCCCCTTCCTTTCACCCCGTGACAAGCCCATGCGTATAAATCACAGCCTTGCCTGGGAGGACTCCTCAGCACACAATCAACTGGGCAGCCTGGCCACCCCAGTCCCCATCTGGACAAAGGGGGCTGGGAGTTTTCAAGGGGCCCAGAAGGCTTTAAAGGCCCCTTGTAAAGATGAAACTCAGACACCATCCGGAGCTCACTGTGGGGGAGGAGGGAGCCACACCATTCTGGGAGATTCTCATTTATTTGGTCTGCAAGCCACAGCCATGGGGAGGAGAAATGTCCCCAAACCTGTGGGAAGAGGGACAGTTTCAGAAGAGGGAAGACACTTTGGGGTTGTGAGAAAAGGGAGTTTAGAAAGAAATGTACATTCAGCTAGGAAAGGGAATAAAGACTGGCAGTGAGCAAAGCCCTTTGTTAATGAATCCCATGAGAGCCTGAGTTCTGATCTTCAGAACCATGTAAAAGCCTGGCATTGGAGGCTGGCGAGATGGCTCAGTGGATAAAGGTGCTTGTCAAGCAAGCCTGGCAATCTGAGTTCAATCCCCAGAAGATGGAAGCAAAGAAAACTCCACAAAATTGTCTTCTGCCTCCATATATGCATTGTTTCATGCATGCATTCATGCACGCATGCACTGAATACAATGAATGTTTTTAAAAACTGGTTTTTTCCCCCAGCAGAGCACTGGGCTGAGCTCCCAAGTCCAGTTGAAGAGTGGAAGGAGTGAGAATATGAGTAAAGAGGTAAAGACCATGATGGCGACACTCATTGAAATAGTTTACTT
>JAQHUG010000116.1:5967925-5992064 GCA_028555095.1 Dicrostonyx torquatus | reverse complement strand
AGGAGCTAGCTGCCCCATCAGGCTTCCTGTCAGGACTGTTATGAAAGAGAACATGGTGTTAGTGACCTAAGAGGACCCCTGAAATGCCACAGGCACGGGCCCTCCTTGAGGTCCCCAAACCCTCAGTGGAGACTGAGGTGGCTGCATTTTATAAGCACTATGGCCACCCTGTGTGGGCTCACTGCCTCCTGCTGTCCCCAGTGGAAGTTTCTGGGGTCTGGGAAAGACAGGGAAGAAAGAACTCCCAAGCTGCAACAAAAATCGTTGGAACAAGCCAGACAGGTGCCTAATGCAGAGAGGAAGAACCAGGTTAGCCATGTACTGCTGAGGGATGCGTGTCTGTGTGTGCACGTGCATGCATGTGCATGTGTGTGTGTGTTTATGAATGGCTAAGGAGGGAGGGATGAAAAGCGGGAGGTAGGGGGAGAAAGAGATAAGAGATTTTTTTTTTTTAACCAGAAGATCCCATAAGTTGGGCTCTCCAGGCAGGCAACCTCATGCTACTATTATTGGTTGTTTTACTCTTTTGGCTTTGAGGGGGGTGGAGAACACCCAGTCACACAGCCGGGCACAGAAGAAGAAGGAAAGAAAAGATATACAGAAATAGGGAAAGGTAAAAGTCCAGAGGCAGAAAGTAGATGAGATAATTTAAGAAAAGCTGGCAAGAAACAAGCCAGGCTAAGACCAGGTATTCATAAGAATAAGACTCCGTGTGTGACTTATTAGGGAGCTGTGTAGCAGGCCCCCAAAAAGCCAAAAGAGTTAAAAATCAATCAACAACATGCAACATCTTCCCTTGGCCTCTCTGGGTTGGCTCCCAAGTGCTGCCCTCTCCTCTCGCAGTTGCTCATTTCCTGGGTCCCAGACACTAAGACCCCACATGCATGGGATGAAGGAAGAGAGACTTGCCATTCCCTGTCCTTTCCCGTCACCTATCACTGTCCCTCCCAAGCACAGCAGGCCGTCTGACAGGGTGTAGGCTCCTCTCCCCAGACCCTGCCCTCTCCATGTTCAGGTCAAAGATCAGCCCTTCTCTGGATGGCTCCCCTCCCTGCTGCATGGGTGGCATGGATGCCCTGGAGTTTCCAGGGATGACTGCGGAAAGTGCAAAGTTAAAAGGTACCCACTTGAAATGGGAAGGGAAATGTCACAGCAAAGGGGAGAGAGTTTGAAGTGGGTGGGTGGGAGGATTGGATTGGGGCTTTCTTTTCCAAAGTGGAAGTTATGAAAATAATTATATTTGAGTTGCTTTTTCACAAAATAAAGGTTTTAATGAAAACCACGTGGTCTCTGTTAGCATACAAAGAAAATGAAATGGATGTGAATTCAGTGGAAACTGCGCGGGGAGACATAAGCGTCTTAACGAAACGAATGAGGTTCGCAGATCCAGAGCAGGTCCTCATTTATATGTGACTTCTCAGCTCTGTCATAAAGACAATGACTTTTTTTTCCCACAAAGTATTTAAAATGTTACAATTTCAGGGAGTTTTGCCCTTATGACTTTGATATTCAGATCATCCTCCCTTTATTTTCTCTTCATTTGCTAGTAGACTATGGCCCAACTGTGGCTTTTGGTGGCCTTGCGTGTCGTCAGGATGTGGACTACAGGCAACCCTGCAGGTTTTGAAAGAGTCAAAGACTCCCTGGGTGAAATACTGCACTTGCCTGCAAAGCATGGTCTGCTGGTCTCTCTAATGCCCTGCAGGGCAGGGATAGACTTAGTCCTATGTTGCTATGGCAGCAAACTGGCTTTTAAATAAGTCAGCTCCATACCACCCATTCAGCAGTGAAGGGAGCCACCCAGAGGAGGGCTGGCCTTTGACCTAAACAGAGAGGGCAGGGTCTGGGTTGGAGCCTCCCGCTCTGTGCCACATCTAGGGACAAAGATGAGCAATGAGAAGGGAGCCTTCCTTTCTTCCCTCAACCTCACATTCCACGCATGTGGTGTCTGGTGCACCCAGATACACGCCCTGCAAGTTTGAGGACCGGGATAAGATCCCGAAAGACTATGACAAAAGCTGGGTATGAGGAATATGGTTGTAATTTCAGCACTGGGGAGGTGGAGATAGGTGGATGGATTCCCAGGGTTCACTCAATAGCCTGGGTACTTTACCCTTGAGCTTCAGGCCAATGAGAGACCCTGTCTTAAGCTCCTGGGGAATGACATCCTAGGTTGATCTTTGTATCTAACGTGTGCGTGCGCACATACACACTGACACACACACACACACACACACACACACACACACACACACCCTACCTATACACACACAAACATGAAAAAGCATAGATTACTGATGAGAGGACTTGTGACCAGGTAGAGCAACCTCTGGGTGGCAAGCATGGCCTACAGTTGGCATCCCTCCTACAGGTCACGTGCAGCTGTAACTTTATCAGGAGCTGTTTGTTCTCGGACCACTGTTAAGCGTTTATGTTTGTCTGAACCCAACTCATTACATGTAGTTTCTTTTTTTAAAAATTTATTTAGTTTATATGCATTAGTGGTTTTGCCTTCATATATGTCTGTGTGAGGGTGTTGGATCCCGTGGAACTGGAGTCACAGACAGTTGTGAGCTGCCATGTGGGTGGTGGGAATCAAAACCTGGTCCTCTGGAAGAGGAGTCAGTGCTCTTAACTGCTGAACCATCTTTCCAGCCCCTACATGTACTTTCTTAACCTGGTCATTTCACAAGTTAGGATACCCATGACCCTGGGCATGGGCGGACAGGAGGTATGGCTGCTGGTGTTCAGCAGTGTAGGTGGGCTGCTGGTTGATGGCAATTAATCATGGATTTCAAAGCAGGTAGTCAGAACATTTCTAGTGTTTTCAATATAGAGAAATAAAAGATGTTTGCAGGGATGGCTAAGCCAATGACTCTGATAGATGGCTACACAGTGTGTATACATATTCAAATGTCACATTGTACCCTGAAAATATAGACCATGAGTACAAGACAATTAAAATACTGATTTTTTTTCTTCACAAAAATAGGATATTGAGTCTTGTTAGAGATACAGAGGGGGAATAACTAGTGATGTCTAGGAATGCATGGGGCATGCAGCGTGCCCCTGGTCCCTTCCTCAGGTCCCCAAGCCTCACACTCTCAGCAGTGGATCCCACACACATGATTTAGCACTGCTTGAATGGCACACCTGAGATTCTCTTCCCTCTGAGGAGAACAGGGGGCCTCCCTATTCTTTCAAGAGTGTGTGGGGCCTGGCGATGGCCGTGCATCAAACGTCCTTGGCCTGGGTCTGCTGTGGAGCGTTAAGTGTTTTGAAATTGGAAGCAGATGGCCTCCACCTCCTTCACAGGCATGGGGCATTAAAAAAATAAAAAGAATGAAAAGGAAGAGGAATGCAGAGAAATGTGTTTCCGCTTTTGTGGAGCCCTGACTGCCAAACCAGTTCAAGATGTTGTTCGTGCAGCGCCCCAGTCACCATGGATTTTCTTTAACCAGAGAGGCTAGGCTGCTCTTCAAAGGTCGGTCTTACTGAAGTCTAGGAGAGGGCTAGGGCCACTCCAGCAACTTCCAGTTTTCCCCCAGCTCCCACTCTGTCAGATGTCCTTGGTACTCAGGGCCACTGCACGGCATCTGCACCCAGCAGTTTCTGAGGTTTTCAAGGCATCTCTCCTGTCATTCCCCTCTGGAAGAATGTCCCAATATCTTAGCGACATCAGACACCTCTGCTACCTGATAGCACAGGTGCAAAACAGAGGGACAATGGTCCCCATTTGGCCAACCCTTTGGGCTGCAGATGAGGGACCTCAGGCCCACAGAGGAGTGACGAGCTGTTCTGGAGCAATTAGTATGAAACTCATGCATGAAAATTTAAAGGTGCACGGCTTACTCCTCTGTAACAGTGCCCCTGTACTGTGAGCATCCGTAAGACAGAGACCATCTCATCTATAGGTCCCCCAGTACCTGCACAGCCCATCATCCAGAAGGCTCTGTGCAATGAAGACAACAATCTACTAGTGTCTTCTGGCAGGGCTGGCCCTGCGAGCTGGTAGAGAAGGTGGAAAGAGAAGTTTCTAGGACGCAGGGCTGACATTAGCTAAGATCTTGGGGGGCATCACCACTGAGATAATTGTCTCCAACCTTGAGCAAATTTTTTGATACAGAAGGAGAGCTCCTGATGGCGCCACAGGTCAGCCATTCATTGTTATGGTTCCCACTTACTGATGGATCGAGCTGTTAGAAGATCCATTTGGGGGTTGCCTACAGTATGGTCACTACTCCTGATCACTTGGGGCACAAGTAGGAAATGAGGGGCCTGGGTGGGAACACAGGCACACGTGGTTACTTCAGTTCAAATCCATTATAACCAAGTAGAGTGAAGAAGCCAGGTCTCAAATCCCACTGGATGCATTGTGACTGTTTGCTGGGATATGTGAGCAGTGGATCTGTGGTCCTTCCTCACCCCACCCCCGCTCAATCTGTGTGTGACTGTGCAGATATGTGTGTATGTATGTATACATATATGTATATATATATATATATGTCCACTTGCATTTGTGTACATATATGTGTGCCTGAGTGTATGCATCTAGGTGTGAGTGTGTATTTATGTATGTGTGTGCATGTGCACGTGTGTGTGCATAATGCATCAATTTAAAATTGCAATCAGATACTATAGATGAAACTTAGTTAACAGTGGGCTCATCTAGTCTGTTACTCTTCTCACTGCTATGATAAAATGCCTTGACAAAAGAAACAAAAAAAAAAGGAGGGCTTATTTTGGCTCATAATTTGAGGACAGTCTACTCTGGTAGTGAAGGGATGGCAGCGGGAGCTCGAGGCAGTAGGTCACAGGGCATCCTCAGGCAGGAGCAGAGAGAGATGGATGCTGGTGCTCAGCTCACTATCTCTGTTTTATACAGTCCAGGACCCCAGCCCATGGAATGGTACCACCCATATTCAAGGTGAATCCTCCTGACTCAATTAACCAAATCTAGAAACCTCTTCACACACAGGCCAACAGGTCTGTCTTGTAGGTGACTCAAGTTTTCTATAAGGTTGACAGTCAATGTCAACCATCATACATATCATGCATAAGGCCCTAGGTTCAATGCCCGGGATCACATAAACTTGGTGCAGGTCTGGAATCTCAGCAGGAGGGGCAGGAGGATCAGAGATCCAGGTCATCCTCTGCTCTATAGTAAGTCTAAGGTCAGCCTGGACTATAGGAGAGCCTATCTCAAAAAACCCCAAATAAATAAATACGATAAACTTGCCATCAAATTCACGTTAGGGTCTTCTACAAGCCTGTGAGACCCACCAGGCTACTTGTGCTGAGTTGAATACCAGGTTAGCACAGGTTAGAACCCCCGGAAGTACCCATGGGACCAAACCGAGGCATAACACTCATACCCATCATGTGATTACTATTCCACCTGCAATCACACAGACCATATTAAAAAATTAAAACCTCCTTCATCACCAGTCCTCTTGGGTTCTAAATTAATATTTTGCCTTCTCTGATAGAAAACTTCACTCATTAGCATGCTTTCAAATTAGCTTTATCCTGCTATAAAGACTCATTAGCTGCCGTCCTTAAATTAGAACCCATCAAGCTGCTGACAAAGCCACACAGATTTGATGAGCACCATGAACACACTGGCCCAAGGAAAAAAGATGCACCGTTCTTTGGGTATTTGAGTTGTGCCGATGTGCTAGTGCCAGGTGTCTGAGCCCGTCCTCTACAAGAGCTCTCGTGAGAGCTCGCCAAGCAGAATGGACAGATGGGGCTGGAAAAAGGGATCCGTTGGCAAAGTGTGCGCCTTGAAAGCAGGAGGACCTGAGTTTTAGTCCCCGGACCCATGTCAAAGAAGCTAGCACTTGTCTCAGCCCGCGTCAGGGAAGGTGGTTCCGTTCTGTGTTTCCCCCCAGTACGCGGTGATTAATACAGAGACGCAAATACAAATTAACACAACTGGGAGGGAGTAAGAGACTGTGGGGTGCTCGGGCTCTAAATGGGACATCTGTGTCGCAACCCTCTCCCTAAGGCTCAGGAATCAACTTGGCACAGACAGCAGAATGATAACAAGCGTCAGAGGGAATGGAGGCCTGCAGTGACATAGCATTTGCTGGGCGTGACAGGGCTATTGCATGTGAGCTCACAGGGCTGTGACAGCGTGCATCAGGCCATCATCTATATAGATGACAGTGTATGTTTAGGAAGCAGCCCCCCCTGGGTTCCTCACACATTCTGAGTGTGATAAATAGTCACTAAAGGGTTAAGGAACTGTGACTGTGTATTGAATCTTTGTTTTCAAAACAATGCCTGCAAAACATGTTTTCTCTGAGTGCTCATGCCATGGGGCAACTGTTTCCCTCACAGGTTGGCCATTTCCTGTTACTCGCTTAGTTTTAATTCTTATAGTTTCCCCATCTCTACCAAAGAAAATTTGTCCCTTCAGGGTCTTGTCCCCCGCTAGACTCTGCTGTCCCCTGTGTGTGGAGAGGCTGTACCCACAGCATGTGCAGAAAAGCCAGCAAGAATGGCTGGTCCATAGGAAATCCGCTCCAAGGGCCAATTCAGGCATGGTCTGGGCACCGGGAAACGTGAACGCTGTGTAAGAAACAAGGAGTCCTAGGATAAAGTGGTCCCGTTTTCTCTTCATAGTACCCATAATTCCACGATCAGAGCCAGAGAACCACCAGCATTCTGGAGCTGATGCTCACATGCTGTGATGTAGAACCGGGAAGGCTGAGGGACAGTGCATTCCTTTCTGGCCCCTGTAAGCAGGGAAGCAAGGAAAAGGACCAGACTGGCCTTGCCTATGGTGATGAAGATTACACTGATAGCAAAAGCAAAAAAAAAAAAAGCCATAGACAGCATGGCTAGTGGATGTGGGAGACACCCTGGGGTGGCAGTATCTGTGAATGTAGGATTTATCCTTTTGATTTAGGATGTCAGGATTACAAAGCAACTATGGCCTGATGTCTGGAGTAGATAGAGATGACAGCCAGGGGAGGGGGGTCAGGGGTCTCTGAATGCAGTGAGCTACCACTCTGGGCTGCATGCGAGACTCCGACTCATAAAACCAAACCAAAACAAATCCCTGTGACATAGGTAGCCACTCTGCAATACAAAACGTTAGGACCATGTCACAGGGAGACATGACATGCACTTACAAAACTGGTTGGTGAGGCTGCTTACTGCCCTCTGTGTCCAGTGTCCAGATGGGCATCAGAGAGTCTGTTCCTTAGAGAAGAGACACTGGGTACCATGCAATCTAGCTTACCTATGCCTCTGCCTTCTCATGCTGCCCTCTTAACCTCCAGTCATAAGATTTTACCATTCTCTCTGTACACCAAGCCTACTCCAGTCCCTGGACCGTTCCACACTCCCTGCTCCTCCTATAGACTGGCAGGCCTGCATCTCATCCCTCACATCTCTGACCCCAAGTTCAGGTTCTGAGAGAGGCAGGTCCCATCACGCTGTCATGGAAAAGCGACAATATTTTCCATCATTGCACACCCCTCTTTCCCCCAGCATGGCACCTGCAGCTTTGTAGACAACTTGCTTTTTCAATCCTCGCCAGCCAGCAGGCTCCTGAAAGCCAGTGACTTTGGGTCACCTCTCCTGCACCATCGGCCCCAAAGATACTTCATGGATATGTGACACATTCATGTAACCGCTGAGGACAGTTTCATGTGCCATTTGCATTACAGAAAGACTTCACGAGAAAGGATTTTGTTCAAATGAGCATTCAGCATGACAAGAACTGCAGTCGGAAACAAACCAACCTGCAGGTGACATCTTTAGAAGTGTGGAGGGTTTTATATGAAAACCTTTTCCTCAGAGCCTATTTTCAGCTGAAATTGTGGATCCAGGTGTGCGTGAGAAACATGCACACAGAGTTACGGTGACTCAGAGAGAGCCTGAGAATGAGGAGACGAGGGAAATTCTCCCACCTCTCCCACAAACAGGCATCCAGCCCCTGGGGCAGCATGGAGCTTGCCCCGTAAGGAATGATACAGGAAACTAGAACCAGGAGAGCCATGGATGAGGACGAGACCCCGTAGCTCTGGCTGGTCACAGATACCTGAAGCGCTGTGGTGGAAGAGACTTGATCTGCCTAAAGACCCTTCATTGTGGCATAGACAGGAGTGGGCGAGTATGGCCCCTTTTTGATGGTCACTAAGTTTCAAGGCCACCATAGTCATGTGACCTGACCACTTGTGCTCATCCACACTTCTGCACATGTGACCTGGGTCACCAGTGGTGGGTTTGTCCCAGAAACAGGGCTCCTACTCCAGAAAAGCCTATGGTCATAGACAAACTTCTTCCACACAGACGTGTCTTCCATTAGGGAACAAATGTTGCCAGCCTGCCCTCTCTGTTCCATCCTCCCATCTTCAGTGAATCTTCATGGAGGAGGAACTCCTTGTCAGGGACACAAAGGAACCAAGCTGAGCTGAAAAAGGAGGCCTCTCAGGGGCTTCCTGATGGAATGGATGAATGAGGGATGATAATGAATGAACGAATGAATCAATAGGAGATGGATGTGTGGCTGAGTGACAGTGAATCGCTGGATGAATGAGCGAACGGATGAATGTATGAATGAAGGAGTGAACGAGCAACTGAGAGAGCCAGCAAATGAGTAAATGAAGAGACAAACGAGTGAATGAATGAAGAAATGAATGGTAGAGTGATTGAACAAAGAAGAAATGGGTGAATGAATGCATGAGCAAACGGGTCAGTGGGTGAATAAATGAGCTCACGAATGAAGAAATGCATGAATGAGCAGAGTGAGTGCTAAAGTGAACAAATGAGTGTGTGAATGTGTGAATAGGTGAGCAGGAAGGAGAGTGAATAAGGAAGGAGATAAATAAAGGGCTGGATGGAGAAACTGAATGAGGATGTAAATAGTGAGAAAATGAACAATGAATGAATGCTTGAAAGAGCAAGTGAATGAATGTGTATGGGTGAGTGAATGAATGGATGTGAATGGGCGAACAAATGAGTGGATTGAGTGAATGAATGAGAAGACAAATGAAGAAATGAGTGAATTAGTGAAGGAATAATACAATACGTGAATAAATGAGTTATCGGGTAAACAGAGGCATGGATGAATAAAGCAACGAACGAACACCCCCACAGCGAAGTGTACCTCTTGGAACCCCCACCTTAGTTGTAGTGTCTGGCTGGACCCCAGGTTGGACAGCAACACAGCTTCTCTACTCGAAGGCACCCAGAACAGATGCTGGCATGAACGGTAACAGTGGAGGGTGATAGTTTCATCCTGAGATTAGGCCGGCTGGAGGCAGCTCATTGCCATGCAAGGACACGAGTTTGAATCTCAGAACCTATGTGTAAAAAAATGATCAGGTGTGGTGACCTGAGGAGTCTGTAATCTCAACACTGGGAAGATGGCAACAGGAGGTTCTCTGGGGCCTGATGATGGGAACCTGTCTCTGAGTGATGACACATGTCTTCTGGCCTCCCATGCTCACACACATGTAGTCTGTGGGCTCTCCCTGCTTTACCCCGACTGCACCACAGGATCTGGTTGGTCATGACATTTGGACAAGAAAGAGCAATAAAACCACCAAGAATGGGAAGGAAGTTGTAAGAACATTTCCAATTTCAGATTTCCAATTTCAGTCATGATCACTATATAGGAAATCCAGACGAGTCCATCAAGATTACAGCTAATTACATCACCAAGATGGCAAGATGCGGGATTAATACACAGACATCAATCGAATTTATGTGCAATGGACACCCTCAAATGAAATTAAGAAGCCAGCTCTACTTAGCAAAGCATTAAAGAGAATAAACTATTTAGGAATAAACTTAACAAGGGAAGTTAAGACATGGACTCTGGAAGTCATAATATATTGCGGAGGAAGATTCTCAAGTGACTGGGAAGATGTGGCCAAGGACTGGAAGACACACACTGTTGGGATGGCAAACTGATGGACAGAATTGACGGGAACCCCCACTCAGAGTTCCTGCTGGCTTTTATGTAGGAAACAATAAGCTGATTATATAACTCACAGGGAATTGTGGGAACTCCAAAGTAGCCAAAATGAGTTTGAATGAAAAGAACAAATTTGTACAAGTCACACTATCTAGGTTTGAGAGTCACCATGGAGAGGGTGCGGTGCCAGCACAAGAAGACACATGGACAAAAGCCATGGAGTTAGAGCCCAGGAGAGCCCTGTGTCTGTGGGCAACTCATTTTGTTTTGATGAGACAAGGCCATCCTACCCCTAAAGACACGAACACACTAATTTCACAACAAAGGTTGTGTGTGTACACTCGTGACGGCAGTATTTAATGTGGTTTCCAAGGAAAACAATGACTTGAATGCTCACCCACTAGTAAATCAATAAATAATATAAGGCGAGTGAACCCGCTGTGATGGCTGGCTTAAACCGTCAGCTTGACACAACCCAAAATCATCTGGGAAGAGGGTCTCATTGAAGGACAGTCTACATTGCATCAGCCCGTAGAAGTGTCTGCAGGGATTATCTTAACTAAGTTAAGTAGACATGTCTGTGGGGATTGTCTTAACTAAGTCTTCTGATAGGAGAAGACCCAGTCACCTGTGGGCGGCACCATGCCCTAGGCAGGAAGTCCGGGAACTGTACAAGAATGGAGAAATCGAGCTGAACACAGGCAAGCGTCTGTGCATCCAATTCTCTCTGCCCTATCGGTGTGAGGGTTGAAGTTCCTGCCTTGACTCTGTCCCCCCACCCCCTGCCAGTAATAATGGACTATGAACTGCAATTTTAAGTGAAAATAAACCCTTTTCTGCCCTACATTGCCTTTTGTCAAGGCATTTTATTACATTAACAGACAGAAAACTAGATCAGCCTTTATAGTAGAACAGCACCCAGTCATGAAAACAAATGAGTACCAGTACACATCACGGCAGGTGCACATCAAAACCACTGTGCCAAGTGAGAGAATTAAGTCACAAATGCCACATATTGAACTGAATGGATTGCCATATACACCAAAAGGCCTTTTATTCTATGGACTATTTTAGGACTCCACTGGTCAGAAAAGTCCCAAGTGGGCAGATCTTCAGCAGCAGGCGGCACATAGTGGTTATGAGGCAGGGGGATGGGTGTGACTGCTGCAAGAATGGATACAGGACTATTTGAAGATGCAAGAAAAAAATTCTAGAATTAGGGATGATGGTTCCTGATTCTGAGGATCATATATATGTAACTCCAGTGACATTCACTAATTTGGAGAGCTATGTATGTAAATTCTACCCCAATAAAATCATTAATTTTGATTCTAACAATCCCAAAGCATATTTACTTCAGACAGTCAGTTTTTAAGAACTGAACCTTTAAAGTAGTTTTTTTAGCTAATACATTTTAGTGTAAAAATGCCACATTCATAGATCCACATATGTATATATGTGTGTATATATATTTATGCATATATATACATATGAATGAATTGATAAACTACATCTTGCCTTTAGTGAACATACACCCGTGTTGTAAAAATGCTAAGGGCACAGATGTACACTAGGAACTGTGTATCATCCAGTCCACTGCTCCCTTGCAAGGTGCCCCAGACCATTCTCAAAACTGTTACTATTGAAAACCTAGTGTCTTGGGCCCCAGAACGGGACACTCAGTATGTCCAAACAGCTCTCTGATCTTAGCAGGAAGGTGACTGATTCTCTAGTCCCCCTGTGAGTCTTCTACCCCATTGAGCCTGCAGGGACTCTATGGGAGAGGGACTATGCCTCAATGTCCCCTTTTGCCTTCTGGCACCTGCTCTTCACTGCCCCTGCTTGCTAGGATTCTGTGGGAACCTCTTGGTCCCTGCTCACTCTGCATTGTGAAAGGTGCAGAGGCCCAGCCATCCCCACTACCAGCTCTTGCAGTAATGCCCATGTATGTTCCAAGGCCAAGGAGCTCCTCCCTACCCGAAAAGAATAAATGAGACAAACTCCTCCTAACAGAAAACCCCTCCGCACCCCACAGGAGGACCTGGGGCAGGGGAGGAGAGCTGTGGTGTCAGGCTGAGAGTTCTATGGTGGCCAGGCAAGGAAGGATCAAAGAGCGACAGAAATCAAACCCAGCTGGTCTGGGTTTGTCAGGGAAGCCATCCACAAAGGCTTCTTCCTGCCGCACTAAACACAGGAACATCTGGAAATGGTGGGTGATCAAATCCTGGTAGGATGCTGAGTGACACCACAGCTGGGGAATCTACCTCAGCTCAGCCCCAGCACCTGCCTCTAGCCCATCTTAGCTGGTTTTGGGAGTTGACTCAGGCAGGACAGACCACAACATGACTTTCATTCCACGGTGGTCAGAAAGGGGATTCCCCAAGCAAAAACAACAATAAAAGAAAACAAAGCCCAGGAACTTAGCACAGACTATCTTTTCTTACTTTCCCTCTTTCTAAAAAGATCAAAGTGTGGACAGGCGAACTTTATGGGAGGAGTGGAGCTGGCTGTGAGCAAGAGAGATTATCACTTATAAACCTCAACACAGTTCAGAATGTTAGCAGTGTGCAAAGCAGGTAGAAATTCATTTCTTACTCATCTCAAGTCCAGAGCGATGAGTTTATCTGAAGGTTGTTTGACCATCCCAGGGTTTGAGAGGCCCCTAGTACACCTGTCATTCTCTGCCTCCTACCTCATGGCTGCTGCTCCAGTTCTAGCCATCACATCTGTATCCTAATGAGCCTTAAGAAAAGAAGAGAAGCCTGCTCTGGCTCTTTGGAAGACCCATCCTAAAAGTTGTATAACCTACTCCCATCTGTGTCTGTTATATACACTGGTCACTTCCAGCAAGTCTTTGCATTCCCGATGATACAGCCCGACTTTGCAACATCTCCTGCAAGCTCAGAGATGAAAGGTTTTGGAGCTGGAGGATGGTATCTTTGAATGAGTCACAGTGCCTCTTTATCACGTGACTAGTCCACTGATGGATTGGTAATCTGGTGTCACTCTCAGGAGGTGGCATAGAGCAGGCAGTGAGATCTGAGTGTAGGGAACGAGTCACTAGAGATGCATATTTGAAGGCACTATCTTGTCCTTGGTCATTCCTTCTCTCTCTGCTTCTGTGACGCCAGGAGGAAAGAGGCTGTGCTCTGTCATATCCCACCTCATGCTTCATCCTCTCCTTACCACAAAAACAAAACAAAACAAATAATAAAGCCAACCAACAGAAACAACATTTTAAGTTGATTTTCTCAGGCATTTTGTCACAGCAACGGAATTTGACTAAGATACATAAAAACTACGTACTGAACTAAAATGTTTTAAAAGTACTTTAGAGTTAAACAATGCACCTGGGCCTAAGAGGTCAGTAAGGTCAATAGTTGCTCTTGGATACCTCCCTTTCCTGTTCCAAACATGTCCCCCGAGCAGTGCTAATAATCAGAAGAAGGAACAAAGTGATCTGTTGGCCTTTCCATGGAGACACATAGAGGACGCACCCCAAACAACACAGGAACAAGACGTAACAATGGCTCCCAGCACTATCACCAGCCCACCATCTGTGCTGTACCCGCAAGTTTAGGTCAGTGGACACGGGCCAGCATAAGCGCACAGACTTCCTCTTGAGGCATCTACTACACCAGGTCTGTACTTTCCCTCTAGATGTTTCTGGATTGACTTTGGGGCCTGGCTAGCTGTAATTGTTAACTTGACCTAACTGAGAGTCACCTGAGAGGCAAAGTCTCCTTTAGGAGATTGTTTAGAACAGACTTGCCTAGGGACATGCCTATGGAGGTAGAAGGGTCCAGGCCACTGTAGGTGGCACCATTCCATAGGCAGATAGCCCTGGCTTTCTAAGAAGGCTATACAGGCACGAGTCTGGGAGAGAGCCAACAGGCAGCACCCTCCACAGTTGCTGCTAAGTCCCTGCCCTGACTTCCCTCAGTGATGGCCTCTAACTTGTAAACTGAAATAAACCCTTTCTTCCCGTAAGTTGCTTTTGGTTAGGGCATTTTTTTCTTTTATCAGAGCACCAGAAAGAGCAACTAGAACAATTTGTAACAGCTCTCTAGAGTGCACAGAAAATACCTCTGGCATCTCGCAGCCAAATCGAATAAGCTTTGATTTTTATGGAATAAAACAGTTTGGAATGAAGAGCCTCGGGTAGGCTTGTGATGAGGGTTAGACAAAACACCTTTTGGATCTAGGGAAATGAAGTGAAGTTTTGAGACAGAGTGGATGTGAGAGCCGCATACCCTCACCTTCCAGGTCTCCACTTGTCAAGGCAACCAAAATTCCAAGCCTCAAGCGAGATGGCTCCCCTCCTGCATTGGTTGAAGGTATGCACTCAGTAGGGCTACCTTGTGGGAAGCTAGAGAACTTCACGCCAGGACTCTAACCAGAAGTGCTAGATGCTGGGACGAAACAGTGGCAGAGAACCCTTAGGGCAGCAGGGGCCTAAGGCCGTCCTTCATGCCATCCAGGGACATCGTCTCTGTGGGAGGATGTAGTAGACCCTGTGCTTGGGACCACCCTGAGATGCAGGCCTGTGTGGTCTCCATCTCCTATCCTCTGGGTAACTCGGCAGAGAGTAGCAACTAGACAGTAGCCTTGCAGGGCAGCAGACTGCTCTGAGCCCTGACCCCTTCACAGAGAAATGGCCTCAGGACCCCCTCTGGGCTCACCGGCAGTAAAGGTAATGATTAGGCCAGGAGAGAGGCCAGCCTTCACCCCCCTGGGTCTACAAGCTCCCCCTCCAGAACTTGAAAGGCCTATCCTGTGAAACATGATCCCCCTTTGCCTGCAGAGGTAAAAAGCCTGAATGTGTCTGGCATCCTTCCCTGGACAGGACCACATGCTGATGGGAGGATGCTGACCTCCGGGGCTTTGAAGCAGGGACCCCTGGACACAGACACACTCAAACAGGGCTCGAGGTGGAAGGACTCCAAATCTCCTTTTCAATTCACCTTCCAGATGTGAAAATCCGGGCGGCCCAGGAGGGGCCCTTAAAGATGTGGAAGAACCTTAAATGCTTTAAGTTAAGTCATCCTTAAGGACCTCAGGCTAATCATTTAAGCTACCCCAACATCTTTACAGAATCAGGGAATTACCCAAAGCCCTTTGTACAGGCACTTCTAAGCACAGCCCTGCCTCACCTCCTCCCCTGACATCATGCAAAAAGACTCAGGCAACAGTTCATAAATCCTAAGACCTGAGATGGATTTCATCTTCGCTGCAGGAGGAAAAAAGAAAGAGGAAAGAAAAACAGAGAGACAGAGATGGAGTGGGGGGGGGATAAAGACAGAGAGAGAGAGAAAGGAAGAGAAGAGAAAAAAAAAAGTATCTGCAGAAAGGAAATAAGAAAGGAGTGTGCGGGGGTCTGAGTGCAGTTGCCTGTGTCTATCAGATAACTCAGTTCATGCTGACCTGGCCTATGGCTCAGGGAGGTGAAGCAGAAGGTAAGACCACTCATGTCCTGAACCCTCTCCATACCTATTCTCCAGCACTTGCTGAGTACCTACTGTGTGCTGAGCTCTGTTCTAGGCACACAAGACACAGCAGTGCTCAAGACTTCACGTCTGAGGCTTCTATCCCACCAGAGCAGTCGCCACAACACATGACACATTTGAAATAGGACAAACCATCAGTAGTTCTGTGGCAAGCTAAGGTTAAACCATGCAAGGGCAATGGAGAGGATGGGGGCTGACAAGACCTTGTTAAAAATGAATACATTTGGGCCAGCGAGATGGTAAGAGTGGTAATGGGGCCTGCTGCCAAGCTTGATGACCTGAGTTCGATCCCTGGACTCACATGATGGAAGAAGAGAACTGAGTCCACAATGTTTTTCCCTGACATCCACAGGCACATTGTGGCATGTGCACACACACACACATAAATGTACAAATAAATAAATAAATGATAATTAAAAACAGATTTTGTTCTTATTTATGTGTGTGTTCATGTCTGAGTTAGTGTATGAACATGTGTGTGCAGGTGCCTAGGGAGGCCAGAAGAGGGCGACACATTTCTTGAAACTGGAGTTATAGCAGTCATGAGCTGCCATGTAGGTGTTGGGAATTGAACCCAGGTCCTCTGAAAGAGCAGCCAATGCTCTTAACTGCTCAGCCATATCTCTAGTTCCTGTATTTAATGTTTTAGAATACTTTTATTGTTATAGGAAAATTAGGTGGGAAGTATGGTAGGATTTTGATCCATTTAGCCAATAACTTTTGGGGCAGCAAGCCTAGGGTGTGGTCTTGTCTGTCTACATCACAGCTTAAAAGCTGAGGGAGAAGGTCGCACCCTCTTGCGCTCTCTTGGTGGTTGGAGCAGGGCAGGCATTGGAGAGACAGACTGTGGTTGGTGCTCTTCAGCCCTGGGTAGAACGACTGGAGAGAGGCAGCTGAATCAGTGGCAACATCTAATTGGTTCTGTATCAGTGTTTATCCATATCTTATACCTAAATAAATTTTTGAGACCCTTTAACAGACTCTGTGGTTTCACATAACAGGTAAGTACAAAGAACTTAAATATGGCTACTTAAACACACACACACACACACACATACACACACACACACACACACTTCCCCAACTATTATCCTCTTACATTATTGAACTCTGTAAGGTGCCATTGATAAACCCACCCTGATTTGTCACCAATGAATGCCCATATTTTACATCAAGGCTCATGCTGTGCCATACAGTCTACAGGTTTTTCCAGATGTGTGGAGCTGGGTGTCCATCTCCACTGCATCACACAGAACAGTTTCCCTCCCTGACAGCAGCCCAGTGCTTCATCTACTTGATGAAGACAGCAGCCCAGACCCCTAGAAACCACTGGCCATTTTTACTCTTGCCATACTTCTGCCTTTATAGAATGCCATAGACATAAAATCATCCATTCACTGGGCAGCCTTTTCAGGCTGTCTCTCCTGCTCAGTGATATGCATTTAGAAGGCTACCCTGTGTTCATGTGTAACGTGCTAACTCAGCTTTGTTACAGCTGAGTACTAGTCCATCGCGAATGCACCAGGATGTGCTTACCCACGCACCTGCTGAAGGACAGATGTCCTGGCTTCCTTCACAGCTTTGCAATTGTGAATAAAGCTGCCAGGAATATTTGCATGTTTTTGTGTTTTGAAATGATGTGCATGAACATCCAGGCATGCAACTGGTGCGCATCATGGCACATCTATCTTCAGCTCTGAGGAAAGAGACAAACTTTTCCAAAGTGGTCCCTGAATTTTGCATTCCCACCAGCAATGAACCAGCAGCCCTGAGGGTCCCACACAACCTTGCCAGCATTTGGTGGCGTTGTCATTCCCGATTTTAGCTGTCCTGATATATGTGTAATAGTTGCAATTTTGATTGACAGGCATGAAGGGGGTGGCTTACAGCTATCTGGAAGACTAATTCTGTAGCGTGTTGAGCTGCAGTGTTTGTATAGAAGCCGGACAAAATAGGCATGTTGCTTCCTCTTTTAGCTGAGAAGTTGACTGTGAGTTTATCCCCTACCCCTCAAGGCCGATCAGGTACAGAACTGGGTCAGGCAGATACTAAACCTTTTTGACTACCGGAAGGTTTTCTTTTGAGGTTATTACTCATGACTTTTTTAAAATAAAGAAAGACTCAGGTGAGAAGACACATTTTAAAAACTATGTGTGGGGGGCTGGAGAGATGGCTCAGAGGTTAAGAGCACTGATTACTCTTCCTGAGGTCCTGAGTTCAGTTCCCAGCAACCACATGGTGACTCACAACCATCTGGCAAGTATGGTGCCCTCTTCTGGCAAGAAGGCATACATGCAGACAGAACACTGTATACATAATAAATAAAAATCTTTAAAAAAAGAATAAAAAACTATGTGTATGCATGCACACATGCAAACATAGTCAAACCCAGTCAGAGGACGACTGCAGGCATCAGTCTGTGTTTTCAACTTTGCCTAAGAAAAGATCTCTGGTCGGCCACTGCAGAAGCCAGGTTCTCCTGTGTCTGTCTCCCTGTCACTCTCAGCAAGCGTGCTGGGTTCATACCACACACGCTGCTGCATCTGGCTTAAGGTGGGATCTAGGGATCAGAACTCAGATTGTTAGGCTTGTTTTACAAGCCTTTTTCCCATGGAGCACAAGAAGACACAATTAAAAACCATTATTTCAGAGCGGTCTAAGCCACTTAGTCATCTTGATTCTTCAATGACGAGTTTATTAAAATAAGACACCTGGGCTGTTCAAATTGGGATGCTTCAGGGGCGCCTAAGAACAGTACGGGAAAGGTAAGTGTCCCAGGGAGGAGGCAGACAAGCTGGCAGGCAAGGTCATTTCCTCAACAGCAGACAATCCTATTCCTTCTAAAGGGTCATATGAACGATTCCCGCTGCCACATTTGCTAATGATGGACCAAAAACCACCTCCCAACAAATTATCAGTCTGGGTTTCCATTTCAGCAAATGGGAGTTTTCTACCTACATGAAGGCTGTTCCTAATTTCTTGTGTGTTTGGGGAGGATTTGGGGGAGGAACCCAGGGTCCAACTCATGGGAAGCAAACACTGAGCTACAGGCATATGGAGGGGTTGCTTCTTCCTGGGATCCTGAAGTTGTGGTAACGGCTTTTTCCTGAGTAGAATCCACCTGCAGGCTATTCGGGAGCCCTCTCTACCTAAGGGAGAGAGAGTTATCTCAAAGGTGCCCATCATCCTCCCTATTAATGCCTCATATTGGTCTCCTGATTTCAGAGAACTTATATCTGGTCCTTTAAGGATCCGTTAACATCAGCCTGAGAATGTCTCCAGATGGCTGATAAAATCCTGAAGGCAGAAAAACCAGATGCAGAGAGATGTGGGGAGAGCAGGAGGGTGTAGCTGAGGTTTCAGGGGCTTCATGCCAGGTTTGTTTTTGAGGAATATCACACATCTGCTAGCACCTTGGTTTCACTATCCTGAACAAGATGCAGCGTCAAAGTAGCTTTTGTGACCCCAGATTGAAAACAACAACACAACAAAGCAAAAAAAAAAAAAACCCCAAAGTCCACCTTTATTTTAGCGCATGCTTTACAGAGCTACAGAAGGAAGGAATTAAGCAGATGGGTCGTTACCCAAGCACGAGGATAAAGAGGCTGACAGAGTGTTTGAAACAGGAGAAGGGGCTCCTGAACTCTTGGAAGACAAGAAACAGCAAGGAGGCCTAATTGCAAAAGGCTGCAGGGAACAAAGGAACCTGTGGGATTGGAGAAGCCGCTGTCCTCCCCAGCCTCCCCCTCCCCCAAGTTTGTTTCTACTTTGGAGTTGGACACCATCAATTTGAAGGCTAATATGGGTGCCATAAACCCTGGGACACAATTTCTAGGTTTCTTTGCTCCTCTTCCCCAGTAAGGGGCAGAAGAGAAGAAAGGAATGCAATCAAAAGCCACATCTGCCTCCCCCTCCCATAATTTCCATGCTCTCTCCGGAAGCTTCCTTGTGGTTTAGCTGTGCCTAAAAGCTCAGCCTATCTAGTCCCAAATTAGTCTCTGAACAACAGCAGGTCCAATGAAGGGGTCAAAGTTCAACATACTATCAACTTCCTATCGATCCCTTCTTCTGTTGACTTAGCCAGATGCTGTAATCTGTGACAACATGTTGCAGAAAGCGCTATAGGAATGAAGGACATGCTAAGGGCGCAGGAGGGAGAGCAAGAGGGAATCTCTCCGTCTCTACTTGAGTTTTTCTCCCTTTAAATCCCTTTCTCTTCAAGCTTGGGTGGTTTCTGATTTCCCCAGCTTTAAGTCTGAAGTTTGTCATGCCAACCTGGAAAGAGGCCAGAGTGGAGACGGAATAGAATCAGTCTGTGCTGAAGCAACCGCTAAAGCACGGTGGACAGCAGTGAGGAGAGGAGAGCACACACTCTTGAGAATTCCCTTGACCTGAACCTCAAAGTCAGTTCTGGCTCCTGCTTCCTGCAGGGGACAGATGTGGCTCTGTATCTTACAGTATTTCATAACAAAGCCAGGTCCTTGGGCCTTTGGCCTAATGATTGGCACGTCCCCATGTGTGCCCTGCTGTGAGGGAACGGAAACACCACCAAGGCAGCATAGGGTCAAACAGATGGCTGACCAAGATGGTTTTTTAATCTCAGTTGGCTTGTTTTATCCCTGAGCATAGAAAACAATAGCAAAAGACCATTTGGGTAAATGGCTATATACTTGAGAAAGAAGTGGGGGAAAGCACACAGATTTGGCATTTAACTTGTAGGGCCAAATAACAGGGTTGACTTATTAACCTCTCTGAAAGAATGGTCTGGTTGGAAACAGTGACTTGAGTTTAAATATAGAGTCCCAGCTGGGTTGTCTGCCTTGTGTAATTACTCAACTCGAGACACTGGTTTAGGAAATGGACCTGGGATGTCAGCATCGCGCCCCTCCCATTGAGCAAGAGCCGGTGCATAGCAAACATCCCCGCACAAAGCTCCCTAATGACCATGTCTGAAAATGAGTAAGCGTTGGTTTGCATATGCACCTATTTACATTCACTATTAAGGGCATGTATCTACTTCTGTAAATTTAGCCTCCTCCCAGCTAATGAGCAAACTCAAAAACAATTCTATTTTATCCAGTACAGGGGTATGATTAGTAATTTCACCCAAGCCACTTAAACACTTATTGTACAACATTAGACAAGCGTGTCAGGAGTGACGCTGGTTCTACTTATTTAGAACACAAAATTATAATAGAAAATTACTCTGAACAGTTAAACCCCAATACTACAGAGGCAAGCTTCCGTGCTTCCCCACATTGAACTAATTTAATGAGTTGGGTAAAACATTGTGGATAATTATGGATTGGATCTCAGAGACTATCTATGCCCCCTGTCTCAAATAAAATAATTCTACAGAGGACAGGTTCTAGAGTGACGGGAAGAATACAAAGGAGGCAGAGCAGGGGCGGCGCTGGGAGTGCATCTCTCCTGGCATCTCTCCTTGTCTATGAGATGAGAGCCAGATGAGAAGCCGGGGAAGATGGCTCAGTTGGTAATACTTCCTTTGCAAACATGAGGACCTGAGTCTGATCCCCAAAGCTCATGTTTGTCAAAAGTTAAATTTGTAAAAACTGGTGTATTGGTTTACATGTGTAATCTCAGCATTCAGGAGCTTTCTCAGTAAGTCCCAGGCTAGTGAGAGGCCCTGTCTCAAAACAGTCGCTGTGGAGCTTTCTTGACTCCATTCAATAGAATGATGGGAGTTTAGAATATGTTTGGGATGGATATATTTTTTATTTCTCTGTATATGTATGTGTATGCTCATGTGAGTACACCTGGTTGTGCATGTGTGTGTGCACATGCGTATGCATGCGTGTGTGTGTGTAGTCAGGTGTCTTCCTCCTTTGCTACCCCTATGTTTTGAAGCAGGGTCTTTCACTGACCTGGAGCTCGTTGATTGGCTAGGCTGGCTGCCCACTGAGTCCTAAGGATCGGCTGTCTCTCCTCCAGAGCCCTGGGATTACATACCACACTGTCCCTCCTTTTTCTTTGCGTGAGTACTGGAGACTTGAATTCAGATCTTGATGCTTCTACAGCAAACCCTTTACCAACTGACCCACTTCTCTAGCCCCCTGCGCAATTTTTCTTAAAAGGTTTTTCTTTCCAAAATACAAATGTCAACATCCAAAACATTTGAAAAGGCAGCATTCATTCACTTAGTTTCCTTTCCTATCGCTGTGATAAAACACCTAAACAGAAACGATTTAAGGGACAAAGGACTTGTTTTCTCCACAATTCCAGGTCAAGGTCCATCATCTGGGAGAAGCCAAGGTGGCAGGAACCTGAAGCAGCTGATCATATGGCGTCCATCAGCAAGAGTGGGGAGCAATGCATTAATGGATGCTTGCTAGTGCCTAGATGGCTTTATCATCTACACAGTTCAGGACCCTTGCCTAGGGAAAGGTGCTGGGTGGTCTGGGTCTTCCTACATCAATGAAAATAATTAGGACAGTCCTCCAAAGACATACACGCAGGCCAACCTCATCTAGATAATCTCTCATGGAGACTCTCTTCCTGTGTGAGTCCCAGACTGTGCCAAGTTGACAAGAAAAACAATGATCACATTGTCCAAATTCACATTTATAAACATATTCTGAAAAGAGGAAAATAAATCATAAAGATTGAGCATGTTTTAGTGGATAACACAAGCTTAGCAAAATTTTTATGTAAGACTTGAAGATTCAGATATTACCTTAAAAGTCATAAATCATCTCCACGCTAACGGCATGATTGGCAAGTGCCAGCACCTAAACCCTGATCACCTCACCAAGGGCAGGGTGGGGGCCTCACAAGGGGAGGGTTTCAGTGTCAAGTGCAAGCCCACATTGTTGTTGAAAATCAGGTGACCCTCTAACTTTTGTAATCCACCATACATTTAAATGACCCAATTTACAGGAGTATGAGGGACATGGACATCCCCAACTACTTAGAACTAAAGGCAAGAGCTTAGGTTGGCAAAATGGCTCGGTAGATAAAGGTACTTGCTGCTAAATCAGAAGATGCCCTGAGTTCATTCCCTGGAACCCACATGGTAGAAGGAGAGAACTGACTTCTTACCAAAATAGCACAAATAAATAGAAAGTAGGGGTGCTGAGAACTTTTCCAGATAACCCAACGACTTCATTTTGTGACACACATATGCTCCTGGGTCCTCCACTAGAGTGTGGTCGACCAGCCTGGAGCCATGCCCTTAAAGAAAACAGTTTCAAGCAAGGAGGAGGAAGAGAAGGCATGATGATGCCATGAAGTTAGGAGGGAGGTGGACATGGGAGGAGTTGGTTAACATGATCAAAAATGCATTGTATGAAATTCTCGAAAAATAAAGCTTTGTGTGTGTGTGTGTGTGTGTGTGTGTGTGTGTGTGTGTGTTTCAAAACTCTTTGCAGGATCTGGGATGATAGATGGCAGCTCAGCAGGCAATTAGCTTGCTGTGCTAAGCCTAAGGACCTGCATTTAGCTCATTACATGTATTTTCTTCTTCCTTTTCTTTTCAATTTTTTTTTGAGATAGGTTTTCTTCGTATAACACTTCTGGCTGTCCTGGAACTCTCTTTGTAGACAAGGATGGTCTTGAACTCACATAGATTCGCCTGCCTCTCTTTGCCTCCCCAGTGCTGGGATTAAAGGCATGTGCCACCACCACACCCAGCTTCCTTACATCTATCTTAAAGGTGGAAAAAGAGCCTCGCAGGTGCACACACTGCTGTAACACAGCACAGCACTGAGAGGAAATGGCTATCACCATCAGACCCATCTCAAAAAACAGTCTGTGGGCAAATACACTTGCACACCTGCATCACCACCCATACACTGCCGGAGAAGGAAAAAGAAACGATATTCTAGTTGGAATTAGAAGTAAGGTATGTTTTAAAGAACCTCAGCCATAGACGGCACAGGTAAAAGGGAGAAGGCACTCTAGGGAGATTCCCAGAGAAGCCAACACCTGCTAGGCGGGGACTCTGAAAAAGCAATGATGGCACATGGCCTTCAGAGGTGTGGGCAGGTGTGGGCAGGAGAATTGCTGGGTTGACTGTGGGCTTCTCAGAACGTGGCTACTTCAGGGTTTCTGGGATGATTGCTGGGGCTTAAACTGTGAAGTTAGTCATGAAAGTTTAAATTTATTCACATTTTGTTGCAGTAAGGTATAGGAGTGGCAGTTCTGAAAACCAGAGAAAGGGGGTTGGAGAGATGATGGCTCAGTGGTTAAGAGCACTGCTGCTCATTCCAAGGACCTGGGTTTGATTCACAGCACAGATTTGGGGATTCACAGCCCCAAATGATGTTACAGAGGATCCAATGATGTCCCCAGCCCCTCTGACCTCCTTGGGTACCAGACGCACATGGTGCATGGACAAACACTCAGGCATACACAAATGGTGCATGGGCATACCCTCAGGTACGTTTACATACAATAATCAGTTTTATAGGAAAAGAAAACTAGTAAGAATTCCTTTGCCTCCTCCCTTTGCCTACATGGCACCTACACACATGGTTTTACAGTCAAGTGCATGCATGGAAACACATATACACAACAATCATGTACACACATACACACAACTCACACATACATAGACACCTTCGCATGCATACATAAGCACATACAAACAACTCCTCCATACAGCAAGCATGCATAAACTACACACCCACACGCATGTGTATGAAGCCTGCATGCACTCTTACACACCGTAACTCAG
>JAQHUG010000116.1:5930425-5965425 GCA_028555095.1 Dicrostonyx torquatus | reverse complement strand
CCATGTCTGCAGGAGACTTGTCACCTTGTCACTCAAGGGCCAAGCTACTTCTTCCACTGATGAGGCTCAGCCAGGCCTAAGGCAGAAAGCTGTGACCAGGAAAACAGTCCCAGAAAGTTCCCATGGAAACCAGGGCAGAGGGAATCCAGAGGAGGCCTGAGAGCAAAGAGAGCTGGGGATAAGCCACCATGCGTGTCCACATCTCTGAGCCCTGGCTCTGCGGAGAGGGTTTGTAGCAAGGAGTCAAACAGTTTTCAGTGCTCCAGCCTAGCTTCAGTTTGCACGGTGGTTTAGGGCTTCAGCAGACGGCAGCTGGTCCTTATGCTAAAGCTGGGTTTAGGCAGCAACTATCCTGACAAGAACAAATGTTTCAAGCATTGGTTCTCAACCTGTGGGTCGCAACCCCTTTGAAAAACTTCTCTCTCCAAAAAATATTTACATTATGATTCATAACAGTAGCAAAATTATAGTTAAGAAGTAGCAATGAAAATAATTTTATGGGTGGGGGGGTCACCACAATATGAGGAACTATATTAAAGGGTTGCAACAATTAGGAAGGTTTAGAACCAATGGTTTAAAGAGACATGATTGTGCCTGCCTCCCTGGGTGTCACAAAGCAGTAAGAGTGACCCCAGGAATCACACGCTGGGGGAGGGCAGAGACCAAAGTCCTGCCTACCCCACAGGGGGCACTTCCCTCCTGTGTAGAGATTTCACAGTTCTGACAGCTTGCTGGATGGACTGGAGCCAACACAATGCCGGTTCAGTGATGAGCAACCCAGACCCCACCCATACTGTGACCCAGACGGTATAGTGACACATACCTCTAACCTTCCATTTTAACCTAAGCCTCAGGTCAGAACCCCAAAGGCAGGCTTGTGTATTGGGGGGGGGGGACATGACTGGCCATTCTATGTTCTTCTCATTGTGGCCACAGTGAATCAACAAATCCCTTTTCTTGGCTTGTAAATATTATCTTCTTTTGAATTGGCATATTGAGCATGGGTGGTCAGACTTAACCTGTTAGGATGACTGGGGCCAAGGCTTGTACCCTAAAACTCCAGTAGTAAGGAAAGTGTCCACATCCCAGGCCACCATCCCACAGAGACTGCTATGTCAGCATTAGTGCTATTCTTACCAGCTCAGCTAAAACTAAAACGAAGCCCCATCCTTGGCAGTCATGGGTTGTTTTAAAAAACACAGCCTTCCTGGCTTGATTCACCATAGCTACTGTACCCTGTGAATGTGACTGACTCTCAGCACCTCCAGCCTGCCCTTCAGGGCTTGCCTCACACAGGTGTGTCCACACACAGGGCATCAAAGGCGGGATGTGGCACCAGGTCACTTGTTTATGATGCCATTGGTTACAAAGGCAAGGAGTCTGGGAGTGTGGGGGCAAAGAAATACAGAGGGCCTCCCTTCAAGCCTTAGGAATCCAGGTAGTAGAGGAAAGACACGGCAGATGTCTGTTTCTCAGCAGATGTGGCAACCTGATGCACACATGAATTCACAGAGACTGTGACCGCATACGCAAGATCTGCACAGGATCAAAGCAGACCAAATACAAAGTCCCACCCCTAACTGGCATGCGTTTGGCAACTGATACCCACTGGGACAGGGAAAGTCAGTTTTCTCCAATGCAGCGATGCTGGAGATATCAACCATGTGCCACGTGTACGACCCTTGGCCATGAGTAGTTGGCCAACACAAAATGGACTCTTTTTCTTTTCCTTTCTATTTTTTTTTTAAGAGCGATAAAGGACATGAAGCTGAGTGAGTAAGAGGTAGGGAGGTACAGGGAAGAGTTGGGGAATGGGAATAAATATTGTATGAAATTTTCAAAGAATAAATAAAAACATTATTGAAAAAGAGAGGAAAAAAGCAACAGGAGCGGGAAAAACGACAGTGTGAGATGTGAACGTGTCCTCGACAGTCTGCAAGATATTTTTCTTCTGGAACAAGACTCATCTTGAGTTCTCAGAATTAAGCGAGCTCAATGCCGGGGAGCCGGGCAGGGGGAGGAAGGACAGGCTCCACTTTATTGAAAATACAATGAAGTGCTGGGCGCTGTTGGGCTGGCTGTGTGGTTGAGAAAGACACAAGCGAGGTGTCCTGTGGTACTGAAACAGGGAGGGGGAGTCTCTTCCAACCTCTGCATCCAGCTTAGAGCTGGGACTCGGGGAGCTGCGCGGGGGAGGGGGGGCAATAGAGAGAGACCTCGCTACAAAGTCCCTCCCATGAAAGTGACATTGCAATTCCCTAGCTGCAGACAGGTCTGGCTTGTTCAAATTCCTGTGGAACCCAGGCCCTGCAGCCTCATCATGGGTTTGGGATGGGATAAGAAGCCCAGGGCCTAGGGAAAGCCTGGGTGCTCTGTGAATCTTCAAATACAAATAGACAAGAGCCCCAGGCAGAGGTGCCTGGCAGTCAGATACTCAGTAAGATATGCTTCCCTCCTGTTTCTCAGCAGATGTGACAACTTGATAAGCAAACTTCTTCTCTACAGGGTGGCAGAGCCAACTTCAGCCAGATGGCCCGAGGAGGCAAAGCACTCAGGAGGCTGAGTTAAATGGTGACCAAAACCAAGACAGATCCTCACCTTATCTCAGCCTCACTACATTCATTAGAACTTGGTAAGTAATTATGCAATTAATTCCCGTGGGCTCATAAAAACATAACAGAATGTAGCAGATGGCAGATTCCCACTATTTCTCTTTAGTACAATGTAACTCACTCATTCACTGATGCAATAGTGAGCAGAGCCTGTCCTTGCTATGGGATCCAAGGATCCTACTTATGAGACTCAATACACAGACAGAGAAGGGTGACACCCGTCCTGTTCACCTGATAAAGAACAAGGACTTATAAAGAGAACAGAAGCACAAGACTAGCCTCTGATCTCATACAGAAAAATTTAGGATGCTGGGAGGACAGTGTGCTGTTGGGTTCGAGTCACCAGACCGGGGACCAACTGGAGGGTATGTGGAAGCACAAAGCCTACTCACTGGTCACGGCTCAATTCCTATCAGCAAAGCAGAGCTGAGAATAAAACTAGGCAGTGATGATGTGATAGCATTGTCTGTTTTAACTCAAAGTTTCAGGTCCATCATGTAGGGAATTGAGGCAGGAACTGAAACTGAAGCCACTGGTCACATCACACTCACAGTCAAGAGCAGAGAGAAATTTATGCATGCATGTATGCATGCAGGTTCACTTGCTTGTGCTCAGCTTGGTTTCCACACTCATACAGCCCAGGATACCTTGCCTAGGGAATGGTTCCACCCACAATGGGCTGTATCTTGTACATAATTAACAGTCAAGGCATTCCTCCATAGACATGCCCACAAGACAAACTGATTTAGACAGTCCCTCCTGGAGACTCTTCCCAAGTGACTCTAGATGGATTGATAATAAACACTAGACCATCACATGGTCATATGGTAATTCTCCATGGTCATATGGTAATGGGGAATGTGAGAGTCCCCCCTGTATGCTGTGAATACCATTGGTTAATAAAGACACTTCCTTGGCCTATGATAGGATAGAGTAGAGCTAGGCGGGGAAAACTAAACTGAATGCTGGGAGAAAGTAGGCAGAGGGAGGAGAAGCAATGTAGCCCTTTCGGAGACAGACACCAGATGGAACTTTATCCAGTAAGCCACAGCCGTGTGGCCATACACAGATTAATGGAAGTGGGCTAGTTTAAGATAAAAGAGTTAGCCAGAAATACGCTTAAGCTATTGGCCAAGCAGTATTGCAAATAATTTTGTTTCTGTGTGATTATTTCGGGGATGAGCAGCTGGGAACTAACTAGCGCCCTCCTACAACATCTGTGGGCTCCGTAGCCTTACCTTTATACATTCACCTATCTCTGGTATCACTCTCTAACAGGTATAGATGCTGTTGTTATCTGAAGCTTCCCAGAGAGAGCTGATCTATGTATGGAATCGATAAGCATCTCTTTCATCTTTTACATTTGCCCCAGAAAGACTGAGAAGCTGGCAACTGATAGCCATTACCATACTGAATACCAGAAAGAAGCGCCATGATGCTGATGTTAAACGGACCTGCTCACAGGCTGGTAGACAGCAGCAGTGTCTACGCAGCACGCAGGTATCAGTGCCAAGAACCTTTGGGCAGCTCCTCCCCCTCTGATGGGCAATGCCACTTCTCAGAATTCAGCACAGGGAATTTACCTTGAGGAATTTATCTGTATTCCCAAAGTGCTCAGTGGTTTTCACTTAATGTTGTGTACAGAGTTTTATGAAAGGAAACACTAAGAGAAACCCAAACACCCATTAACCTGACTTTATACAAGACAGAAATAAGAAAGCCCTGCTCTCCGACACATTTCTTGGCATCAGGAAATGAAACTATGAAGAAACATGGTTGGAAGCTGTGGCTTGGTTGATAAAGTGCTTGGCTAGCGTGTATGAAGCCCTGGTTACACTCACACTGCTACATAAACCAGGCATAGGGCGCATGCCCACAATCTCAGATCTTGGATATGGAGGCAGGAGGATTGAAAGTTCAAAGTCACTCAGCTACACGGTAAGTTTAAGATCAGCCTGGGCTACCTAAAATCTGGTTCCAGTCTGAAAACAACAAACAACAACAACAAAAAACTCCAAAGTTACAAAAACAGAAAACAACCCCAATAAATACAACGTGGTTTAACTTTGTAAACAAGCAATATACATGTTATACTCACAAAATAACACCTATATGCTTAAGTTATGCCACGAACACATACGGATGGAGCCAGAGCAAGGAAATACCACAGCAAGAAAGGGCAGACACCCATCACAGTGATTGGCAGTTGATATGGCTGAAGGGAAGCTTGGATAGTGTAATTTTTACAATTAATTGGTGGCTAGGGACATGGCTTAGCAGGACCTGAGTTCAAATCCACAAAACTCATGTAAAAAACAAAGTATGCTCCTATAACCCCAGAGCTGGAGGCCAGAGAAAATGAAGATCATTGGTGTTTGTGACTGACAGCCTAGTTCCAGGTTCAGCAAGAGACTCTGTCTCACGGGAATGAGGTAGGGAGCACTAGAGCAGGGTGCTTGATGAATTCACATGTGTGTCCTATCTCCGTGCACACGCTAAGTGATTTTGCAGTTCAGTGAATGAGCCCAGGGCACTGTAAATGCCAGGCGATCTGTCCATCTTTCTGAGCTGCATCCTGATACCTTCATTTGAGTATTTAAACTCTTTCTGAGTCTTGCATGATCACACACAAGCTCCTGAAAGCCACAGAGAGAGATCTCTCCCATTTCCACAGGCACGGTAGGGAAGAGGACGAGAATGTTTTCTCTACATGGCTCTGCAGCCAGGCTCACAGCCCCTCCCCAACTGCTGAATCCTTCAGAAATAATTATACCATTCAGTCTTTTACGGGAAGGATTACATGTCAATCAAAGTCCCAAAGGGGACAGTTTCTTAAAGCTGCCCATGGCCTTCCCTCCTCTTGGTGTCCTGTTCTTTATGTTTTAATAAATTTCCTTTGCTCATCTCCTTCTCCTTATTGATGCCTTCTCCCTTTGTATGGCACCAAAGCCTCCTTGTGGACGGCTCTAGGCCATGTGCAGCCCAGCCTATGCCACCAGACTGGCTGCTTCCCAGCTTCCCTCAGGATGGCTTCTTATAAGGGAACTGAGTTTTTCGCCAATGCTATTGGCCACACGCTGGCCCTCAGCACACACTCTGCTGCTGTGCTTATTGGCAAAGCCTGCAGCTTCTCTCCAGAACCCGGGGAGGTGACAGAGGCACACCTATGAGCAATCTAATTCCACGCGCCTGCTGCCAAGGAGCCAATATCATTACGGCAAAGACTCGCCACCCGCTATATTGATTTTTATATTAACAATAAAAGACAAGCCGGTCCCCCAGCGAGAGAGGCTGTAAAGAGAATATGAACTTCCTACTTTCTTCTTGGCCTGCAATCTGTGAATATTCTTAGGCTCAAATTCCTGTTTTGTCACGCCTGATCATCTCCTTCCAGGCCAGGGGGCTCTCAGCTCTGTGTACCGTGGCTCGGGGCCAATCTTTGGCCGACAACCCAACACTGTCTTCCGTGTTTCCAATCAGCCCAGGCTCAGCAAGCTTAGCTGCTCTCAATGGATCGTCTCCAGACTCCTGTTTCATTTTCTTCATGTGGAGCCAGGACACCACAGAGATTTTTCTCCTGGAGCCGACACATAAACTCTACATTTTTCTTCACATTTTCTTCTGAGTGGGCTCCCCCTAAAGATGGCTGTTAGTGGGTTAGCTCGTTTGTCTGTTAACGCCGTCTGCCTCCAGATAGGAAACCTACAGAAGCGAGACTCACTGAGAACACCGGGAGAAGCACTTGATAGCAGATGCAGGGTGGTGGATGGATGCATTCTGCTTTTATTTTTATTTCAGCGACCGTCTCGCCCTCCATAAACACAAGACTCCACAGTGCAACCAGGGCAAAACGAAAAGTCAAGAAAATGCCACACATGCTTTATCCAAAGTGTAAACAAACAGGTTCTCATAATATTAATTAAAGCATGCCCTGCACGCCCTGTTAGATATGGCAAAGGGTCTTAGATATGGTGCAGAGCTTTGGTCTTGATAGCTTGCAGTCACCGGGAAGTCCTGAGTCCCTGAAGTGAAGTCTTCAGGAAGGTGAGCACAGAGGTTGACAGTCTGGTGCCCCACGGAGCACCGCCATATGCTGCTCTAGCTGTGACGTGGCAGGAACACGGTGTCATGTGCAGGGAGTTTGCTCACTCTCCCTGCACACGTTGCTCAGAAGGTTGAACCAGCCGCACGTCACAGTGTTATCAGCCACTCCAAAAGTCTCCAACTTAAAGCGTTTATTTTGCTCATGAATCTGTAATTTGGGCCGGGCTCAGCCACAACATGTGTCTCTACCCAAAGTGGCACAAATGCCAAGGAAGAGAAGCTAGACTCATTCATTCTCAATTCTAGGAGTCAGTTTTCGGTTGGATGGAGGGCACGACACTTGTTTATGGCTACGGCATATGGAGGAATCGAATTCCTCACAACATGGGATCTGAGTTCCCAGGTGAATCACCCCAGAGAGGGGCTGGTGGATGCCACGTCACCTCCCGCTTGCTGGTCTTACAATCACACAAGCGTTAGATCATTCCAGTCGGTAAGTCCCAGAAGGTCAGAAAACGTTCTCAGGTCCTCCCAGCTTGCAGCAAAGCCTGTAAAACTCTGTAGGTTCATAAATACTACAGTGGATATACTGTATCCAAGAGCCCAAGAGCCTCATTCCAATGATGCATAAGTCAGGTCTTTAAGGGGGTTCCCCCATATACCTCCAAATTTTCTTAGAAAAAGGTCTTTGATAGAATGTGGCCTTTGATTTTTAAAATTGCATGAAGCTATTTATAATCCTGTTTATGCAAGTATATTTATTTGCATATAATTGTCCATCTTTATACTTACAGTTGTTATAACTGTAAATTTATATAATTATACTTATCATAATTATAATTGCATGTACAAGCCATGAGAAAGGCGCCGAGGGCTGTGAACTCTTTATCTACTTTTCTGGTAGAGAAACAAACTCACAACCAGGACATCCACAGTGATTCCATATCCTTCATCTTTGGAAGCTCAGAGTTTGAATTTTGCTTACCACATATGCCTATGTGTTTCATTTAATACAATTTCATCACAGCTATGGGCTGGGAGATTATCGCCGTCACTCAACATACACAGGAGCTGCTTTGACCAGGACCTCTCCTGATGCCTCTTTGTGACCACACTTCTTTCCCAACATTCGTTCCCATCCTAGTGCATGGACCCTCTCTCCAGGTTAAATTCCACGTCTTTTCAACAGGGGAATCACACAATACACCACCCTTTGAATAAGCTTATCCATCCCCACAATTCACGTGGTGTGTCATTCGTGTTTCTATGCCAACCTAGAAATCGGTTCCTTTTCACTGCTAAATAGTGTTCCATGGTACTCATGTACCGTCTCTTGTTAAAAGACATCATCTATGCAAATTCCTCATCATAAAGGAGACTCAAGGGAAAAAGAAAGGGCCAGGGCACTTGTTTATCTCTCAAGGACGATGCCTGGGGTAGATGACAGATGACCTTTCTCTGTAGCCATCTTGGCTTCAGAACACAGTGAGTGAGCCCTTCAAAGGTCTCTGATGGGCTTCTGTGGGCTTAGCTTACCTGGCTTAGATTCCAGTGAAGAAAGCTGAGGTTCTCTACTTGGCACATACAGGAGCAACGTCTACATGGCCCGGCTAAAGCAGATGCTCAAACTAAAGCCTGTTCTTTCTTTAATAATTTATTTTTATTTTATGTTTATTGGTTGTCTTGCCTGCGTGAATGAGGGTGTCAGATCCTGGAGTTACAGACAGTTGTGAGCTGTCATGTGGGCACTGGGAATTGAACCTGAGTCCTTTGGAAGAGTGGTCAGGGCTCTCAAACCTTTGAACCATCTCTCCATTCCTTAAAGGCTGAATGAAAATTTGAACTCCAAGGTGTATTGCTGTTAACTGGACTTTAAATAGCAGTTGAGAGTGACTAAAACAATAGGAAGGCTAGAGGTAGATCGAATCCTGCCTGCTGGAACACAAATTTTGAGAAGGAGGGGCAGGCAAGATGGCTCATCAGTTAAGGGGGCTTGCTTCTCTGGCAGAGGACCTGGGCTTGGTTCCCAGCACCTGTGTTGGGTAGGTTACAACATACTGTAACTCTAGGGGATCCAATGTCTCTGACCTTCGCAGGCAGTAACTGCACATGCACACGCACACACACACACACACATACACACACACACACACACACAAGTAAAACCTCTTAAAAATTTTCAAAGTCAGATGAAGTGGCACACACCTTTAATCCCCGAACTTGGGGGAGGGTGGGTCTGAGGCAGGTGGATCTCTGTGTGTATGAGGCCAAAGCTGGTCTAAAGCAAGTTCCAGGACAGCCAGGGCTGTATACTAAGACCCTGTCTCCAAATGACAAACAGCAACTTCCAAATAGCAGGCGTGAATCCAACCCAGTGAAAGTCAACAGCGCTAAAAGTGACACAGAATGCAAAAGCAGAAAAAAAAAAGCCAGGAAACATACAGACAGCCTCACTTGAGCTCACATTCGACCATGGCTTTGATAGTGAAATATAATGGATTGATTTTATGACAGAGGCAATTCATCCGAGGACAGTTTTCAGACAAAGCACAGAATAAAGCAGAAGGCAGATCATGCCTGAGTGGGACATAGGTTGACTCTTACCAGACAGCATAGATTTAGAGCTGTTTTCCTTTGTTTTTTAAGGTGCTGAGGATCCCCTATCTCTCTGTGAAGATTTTATTTTTCTGCACACTACTGTCAATCTTCAATCATTCTGATCTCCCTACAAGCTCATGAGAACAGAGTTTTCTCATGAATACAGTGCCATCCATCCCTTGTTTGTCCCAGAAAGTCCTGGATAAGAAGGGACAGGGCCGTGTGGTCATTTGGTCTTTGGTAACTGCCTCTCACCTTCCTAGGAAATTTAGTGAACTGTCGATCAAGCCAGGATCGAAAAGTCAAGGTTGGGGGAATTCTCAATTTTGCAGGGCATGAGAAGGAATCAGAAAGGCTGTGTTGATGTAGGCACTGGTCCCTTTACCAACACCCTGGCTGGGTCTTTCCTATCCTATCATCAAACAAGGGGGTGTTCCGGTACCTGACTTTGGTTCTAAGTGACCCTCGTCTTCACTTCTTTCCTGCAAGTCCTTCTGAAAGGCTGAAGACAGCTTCCATTGCTGCCCGCTGAGGAGGCTCCAATTCTAAAGAACAGGAACATCAGAGCCAACACAGATTCGTGTACAACCAACATATTAACCCTCCCTCGCCTGGGTGTCCTACTCTGAGTCACAAAGATAGGCTTTTCAAATGTTGTCCATCCTGTTTTCTGAGACGCTGGCCTGCAGCTCTCAGATTCTGCTGGGCTGAATAGCCAGAGTGTCCTGGGAGCTAACAGCACATGTCTGCCATGTGTGGACCGAACTCAGGTCCTCGTGCTTGCATGGCAAGCATTTGCCAACCAAGCCACCCTGCCCTGCACAGAACAACCAAGCTCTTCTATTCCAATTCATCACAAGCACCTTCCTGACATTGCATCCAAAGATCCTGGCCCAGCATGTAGCTTACAGCTCATCCCTCAGTCATCATGTGAATATATTCGATCTATTGATAAAGCATTGATTAAGTTTTGCCTGTCAATTAAAGCTGAGACAAATGAAATACTGTTCTTTTTTTCCACTTAAAGTTTAGTTGATTTTTTTTAAATGGCATGCAATTAGTTGGCAACAGACGTGAACTCAGCAGGGTTTCAATTATGTTATGGATGCTGGTCCCTAATTTGATACACGGCTATAATTAAGAATGTAATTAATTCTTGAAGTTGTACTGATGTCATCAGCCACAGAGCACATAATGACCCTTGTTGTTCTTACACAAAAGCCTTTTGGCAAATCAGATGACTCCCAGGGAAGGGGTGTTTTTACTCATCATTTAAGTACATAAAATGGTTTCTGATGGGCAGCTGGCCAATAGGTTGGTTCCATGTAAAGACCCAAGAGAAAGAAATGTCAAGGCTTCCATGATGTCTACTTTCCAGGGGCCTGGAGAATAGGGTCTCCGGGACCAGGGTCTCTGGAGTCCAATAAGACTGAAGAGGAAAGAACAAAATCAGTCCTCTGACTTTGTCCTCAAACTCTAGTCAGTTTCAGGATCTTTTTCAAATATCTGCTTCTTACTCCTCTGTAGGATTTAGGGTTGGGACTCCATGTGGGGGTGTGTTCGCTCCCAAGTCTCAAAAGTCCGACTCCAAACTGGCATCAAATGTACCCTTAGGAATCATCTTGTGCATGTATAGACAAGCAAACATGCTGTGGCCTCATCCCAACACATCTACCCGGTGTGTATATGTGAGGGGGTACACATGTGAATGTGTGCATGTGTGTATATGTAAATGCATGTATGTGCAAGTGCTTGTGTGTACAGATGATAGGGTGTGGCGCATGTGCACATGTGTGTATATGTGCATGTATGTGTGTGTACGTGCTTTGTGCGATGTGTGTGTGTGCATGTGTACTCACATGTGTACAAGGGCTTGGGTGTGTTTGCATGCTTGCATGTGCTTGTGTGTGGTGTGTATGTGTATACATGTGTATGCATATGTGCGCAAGTACTTGTGTGGCGTGTGTATGAGTATATACATGTGTGCATGTGTTTGAATGTGTTGGTTTGCTGTATTCTTGCTATTTTTGTGACTTTTTTCCCCCATATATTTTATTACCTAGTACCTGAGAGCATGAGGCGCCATGATCTGGATTTCTAAACATTTAGTAAACATTCCTGGCTCAAACAGAGAGATCGGTTACCAGTTGAGTTTACCCCAGTCAGTTGTTCTTTTTTTTTTTAAAGATCTTTTTTTAATATTTATTTATTTATTATTTATACAATATTCTGTCTGTGTATATGCCTGCAGGCCAGAAGAGGGCATCAGACCCCATTACAGATGGTTGTGAGCCACCATGTGGTTGCTGGGAATTGAACTCAGGACCTTTGGAAGAGCAGGCAATGCTCTTAACCTCTGAGCCATCTCTCCAGCCCCCGTCAATTGTTCTTTTTATTATATTTTACCACATGGAAATTCAGTGGCGCCTGGCTCTGACTCCGACAGAGATCACTTAGGGAGAAAGTTCTGTTTAGGAGAAAATAAAAAGAGAATTGCAGGACAGGAGCTGGTGAGGAAGGGAGAGTCACCCACCTAGGAGAACAGGGTGGACTGTTTGGTTCTGAGCACCCAACAGTTCTGCCTGGGAATTGAAGATGTTTCAGAAGCAGTCATGGCTCAAAGGGAACAGGAGAAAAGGAAACAAAACCCAAACCCCACAAATCTCCCCTTATTGTATAACTGCATTTAAAATGTGTACAGATAAACTCAGAAAATTGAGGTCAGGTAGATGGATTGCCCTGATTTTGTCTTTGGTAATGGGATCGCAGGTGCAAATTATGTTTTTTTTTTAAATAACTAATTAAATAATTGTATAAATCCAAGTGAGTTACTTGAGGTACAGGAAGAGAGTCTGTTTGGGAACAAGGGTTATGATTAAGCCAATTCTACACCTGGGCTCCTAGAATGATAGGATCAAAATGGAAAAACTCAACCGGTGTTAATGAGACTGCAAGAGAAATTGGTCAACCAGGGGCTTCAGTTTAAGCCGCACCTTGGTCTCTTGTGTCGACACAAGCCGTTTGCGTACTTTCTAATGATACCCCCGTCCCTGTCCCTACAGCCTTATGTAGGTAGCATCATCCTTTAAAGGGTCCATGACCCCGATCGGTGCCACCAGCCAGAGACAAGCAAGGGACAGTTTACATCTAAGCCCTAACATCTCCCTGGCGGTCGTAACAAGCGTCCACCGTTTCTCCGCTCAAGGCTGAGAGTCCCCAGCTTCACCTCTCACAGCTCTCTTTGGCTCTCTCCCTAGGTCTCTACATGGCTGTCTTATAAGGACCCCAGAGGCTGGACTCGCAGCCCACCCTGTTCCACTCTGAACTCACCATGACTACCCACACTTGCCAGGGCCTTAGGGAGAGTCACACATTGAGTCTCAGGAAGACATAAGGGTGGTTTGACTTGTCCACACATACAATAGGTGCCATTGATCCTCCTGTAAAGAAGAGAGCCAACTCCCAAATGCCAGCTAACATAGTTACTATTTCTTATAAAAAAAAAAATCAGGTAGATCTGCCAAGTGGGGGGACTAGGGGCACCATCCCCCTGGGATCCTGCGTGACTCTCCTCAGCTCCTTTTTTTAAAAAATATTTTTCCTTTATAGTGTAAATGATTAAACCCAAGGCCACACACAGGACAGGCAAGAGTTCTACCACCAAGCTACAGTCCCAACCCTCTTTCCACCTTTTATTTTAAGATAGGGTCTTGCTAAATGACCCAGTCTGGCCTTGAACTCACTCTGTAGACTGGGCAGGACTTGAATATTTCATCCTTTTGCATCTGCCTCCCAAGTGGCTGACATCACAGCTCTGTGCCAAAAGACCTGTGGTTCTCTCAAGTTCACTTTTCCTATGCACTGGTCTGGTCCTACTATGGGCTCCTTTTCTTTCCTTGCGGGTTGCAACCTCTCTATGCCTGAAACCTTGTACATCTTGCACAAACGCCTCCCCCTCCCCACCCCCGTGCAACTTCAGATCCCTACTCTTGGCATTCACAAATGAGGCCATGACTTTCCCAGGCTTTAGAATTTCATGCTGGCTGCCACTTCAGCCCTGGGCTTTGCCTCTAAAGGTAATGATGTATTTATCCCTCCCTTCTGATCACTCAGGTTCCAGCTCAAAGGCCAGCCCATCCTCACTGCAGGTGCCTCCATGCTTCCATTCTGATGCCAGGTAACTTATCACACAGGTCTCAGGCTGAAGAGCACCTGGGAGTGTCTTTGCCTAGCCATTGTTCTCCTTGTTTATTCATCGCCCACTGGGAGATAGAAGTCCCCACAACTGTGTCCTGTGGCTTCCATGCAAATACACACATTGCATGTAGCTTTAAAAACAGACTCTTACGCAGGTATTTCAGTGCCAGCTCATCTGGAGATGCCAAGACAGAAGCCACTCTGGGTTTTCCTCTAGTCCTTGGTGCAGCCCATCATCCTTGGCTTGTAGAAACATCACTTCAATCTCTGCTCTGGCCTCCTCTATGGGTCCTTTTCCTTATGGTTATTTTTATTTTCTACTGTATGGGTGTTTTGCCTGCATGTATGTCTGTGCAGCACATGCATGCAGTCAATGCTTTCAAGAGGCGAAAAGATATTGGATCCCCTGGAATTCAGACAGTTGTGAGCAATCTTGTGGGTAATGGGAACTGTACCTAGGTCCTCTACCAGAGCAGCAAGTGTTCTTAACCACTGAGCCATCTCTTCACAGGATCGTGGGGTAGCACCACCCTGTCCTGCTTGGAAACTCCCCCTGATTTCTTGGGTTGTCTTCTTGTAACCAGCTCTTAAACCTGGAGCCAGCTCTGCCCCACTGTGATCTCCTTTTAAAAGATATTTTAATATATTTGCAAAGTCTATTTCCAAGTTAAGCTGTGTTCTGCCATTCATGGTAGAGATGAATGTGGGGGACACTATCCACTACACAGTTTCCGGTAATGCAGGGTCTTGCTGGGTAGCTCAGGCTGGCATGGAACATTCAATCCCCAGCCTCAGCCTCCCAAGTGCTGAGATTATACATGTAGTCAGTGGGAACTTATTCTATGTTGAGGAATATGTGAGCCAGGGAACATTTGTCCAATGGCACGTTCAACAGTTGTGAATGGGCCGGCTAATTCATGCTTTCAGTAACGAAAATATACAGGTTCCTAGAATGCTCAAAAACCTACTAAAATGTAAACAGTGAGATTAGTCACAAAGACAGAAATGGACAGCACATTTCTTCCTTTTTTATTCTCACTCTAGGGGTATTTTTGGCTCAAACATTAACTGATTGAAGTAACAGATTTCTCCACCGAGATAAAAGCCCTTTGATCTCCGAGAGACTCTTGTTTGCTTTTCAAGCCAAGAGCTATTAAATAGATCCCGAGTTCAAGTGTCTCCCAGGGGCTCTGGCCATGTCTAGGGTTTCCCACCCTTTCTTCTCAGCTGTGAGTGATGGATTTAATCAAGTTCTCAGACAACTTATAGCAGGAAAGGAATGGTTCACCTCCAATGAAGGGCAGGACTGTTTTATTTTTCTTTGTGGGAACTTAAAGATTCTTCTCTTCGGGGGGAAATATATATATAAAAGAGTCTCCACATACTGGGCCTTTTTTTTTCTTCCTTTCTATAACTCACTATCCCCCATGCTGATTTTTATGTGGTTCTGCCCATAGTGGCTAGGCTGCACACATCATGCTGGAGGGAAGGAAGACCCATAGCTCCTTTGGGCTTCATAACGGAATCCGGATTTGGCCACTTGTTCACAGCTTCTGCCGCTTCATTCACAACCAAAGGTGCTGGGTCCTAACTGAAGTAATTGTCTAGAAGAGTTTTTATATAGCAGGCACACACACACACACACACACACATACACACACACACACACACACACACACCCCACAGAGGCTATTTCTGCTTAAATTCTGTCCACCGAGTGTATAAGCCCCACCAGGAATATCCTTGACTCTTTAGTTGTAGGAAAGGAGAAAAGTGAGTCCTAACTTGTGGGTACTTCAGGCCTCAGGTAGGAACTGGGTCGTCTTTGAATCTGTGGAGGCAGCAGGCAGTGGCTAGTAGCATTCCCCATGTGGAGATGAAAGCCCTGGCATTCAGGATGTTCTGTCACCGATGACAACTAGAAAGTGACATCACAATGGTCACTTAGCTTCTCTGTGCTCCATGTCAAAGGAAACATGTGGGCATGCTCAGGAGATGGTGTGAAAACAGCAGCATGGACCCAGGAAGTGTGCCCAAAGGGTGAATGACGCATCTCAATCTACGTGAGGCTGAGTGGGACCTCTCAGCCCTCTGCAAATGGGAAGGAATCTACACTGCAAACAGGGGCCCAGGGAGCCACCAGCAGCCTGGATTTGCTGAGCCCTCTTTGCTGGACCCTTATGGCCTATGCCCTTCTACGGGGTACGCCTGTGACTGATGAGCAAGGGGGATGGCTCACCTTTCTAGGTCATCCAAATTGCAGTGGGTGGACAGCAAAGGCAGAAACACACAACTGGACAAGGTGCAGAGCATCAGTGTTGAAGGACGCCGCTTGATTGTTTTCCAAGCTGCTCAGCCCCGAAATAACCACACAGAAACTGTATTAATTAAATCACTGCTTGGTCCATTAGCTCTAGCTTCTTATTGGCTAACTCTTACATATTAATTTAACCCATCTCCATTAATCTGTGTATCGCCACATGGCAGTGGCTTACCGAGAAAAGTTCCAGCATCTATCTCAGGCAGGGCTACATACATGGCTTCTCCTGACTCTACCTCCTTTCTCCCAGCATTCAGTTTAGTTTTCCCCACCTATCTAAGTTCTGCCCTATGAAGAGGCCAAGGCAGTTTCTTTATTCACCAATGGTATTCACAGCATATAGAGGGGAATCTCACATCACATCAGGGATGGTGAAGTGCTTGGACCTAAATGGGATGGCAGTGTCACCCCTCCATGGTTTGGGGTACATCATAGAAGAGGGGGTGGAAATATCCTAAGGTGGGTGTCCAGCAACAGTAGACTACTTCTGATGTGACCCAGCTATGTGCTTGTGAACTTATGGCAGCTGTGGTCCCCTGTACAGGATGGACCCAGAACATGGATTGCATCCTGGGTGGAGAGAGGGGTCACAGAGTACCACTCCACAACTAATGGCTGTCAGAGAGAGGTGCCACTTTCTTGGCTGTGGAGCAACTGGTAAGTTGGCCCTGTTCTGGAAGATAACCTCCCACCTGTGCTAGGCCAGAAACCTTAACTCTGTGGATCATGCTGCAGAAGCAGGCATTAAGGGGCGAGGGGGACTTGAGAAGAAAGATGCCAGCTGGAAGGAAGAGGCTGGGGGAGGGGAAATGGGTACAAATGGCTAAAATTCATTATGCAAGTGCATGAAACTGCCAAACAATTTTTAAAAATCTGACTCATGCCGAACATGGTGGCACACACCTTTCATCCCGGCTTTTGGGAGGCAGAGGCAACAAGATCCCTGTGAGTTAGAGGCCAGCCTGGTCTACAGAGTGAGTTCCAGGACAGAGTCACACAGAGAAACCCTGTCTTGGAAAAAAAAATGAAGAAAATAATTAATCATCATCATCATCATCCCCTGACCCTTCTGTTAGCCTGTTTGTGGACTGAGCTCACGTGGCACTTCCTCCAGGCTCCCTACTCAGAAGTTCAAGATAAATGTGTCTGCGTGCTGGCGCCTCCTGGAGGCTTTGAGCTGCTCTCTCTCCTGCCTCTCCCCATCTGCTCCTGTGAATTGTAGCTCCATCACCCCAACCTCTGCCTCCACTGTTACACAGCTGTCTTCCCCATATGTCTGTGTACAAGCCTCTCCATTCTCTTATAAGGACACTCCTTATCCGCTAGGCCATCAGACTCACTAGCATTTCCACAAGGACATATCTCCAGTAAGATTGCATTCTGAGGTTCTGGGTGAACATGAAGTTTTGAGGGGACCTTTTACAACCGCAGAAAAATCAGAGGGAGGGAAGGAGGCAGGGAGGATGTTGAAAGGTCTCTGTGGGCATCTTGAACCAACTCCATTTAAGGTCTCTAGTCTTAGGCTTTGTGAATGGTGAGACTGCTCTGAGATCTATCTGGTGTTGGGTTTCTGTCACCTGCTAGAATCCTGATGAATCCAGCCTGGGTTAGATGGTGACTGAAGAATATGACACAGCTTCAGGAGCAAGCAGGACAAGAACTCTGTAGAGGTGGTGAGGGGGATGTGGGCATTCTAGGAAATTTATTGCAGATGTCGGACGAGGGGGTTCAGTGACTCTCAAGGGTAGGATGGTTGGGAGGGAAAGCATCCTGACAAGGAGTGGCAGAGTGTGGAGCAACTGAGTAGCACCTCAAGCAGATGTGGCCACAGTACTTTCATGGGTGGAGAAAGGGAGCAGATAAGTCATTCTGAAAGGACCACAAGCGAGCAAAATGCACTTCTGGGCACATATCTAATTGACTTCATCAACATTTGGCGCTAACTCTGTCACTATGGCAACACTTTTGGACTTTTTCCTTTAGAAAACAAAGGCAAGGGACAGAGAGAGGAAGTGGGCCACCTTCAGCCTGGCCCTTGCTGGGTCGTCTCAGTCAGAGAAGTGGTACTGATCAGATGTCGCATGTACACATTAAGTAAGGGGCAAAGTCCGGCATCTTGTTGAAGGAGGGGGCGATGCATCATAGGCCACAGTCACCCTGAGTAACCAGAAGCCAGTCATGGAAGTGTGATAAAGGCCACACATGACCCTGATTTGCTAAGTTAATCAGACAGATGCAGGGACTTTCCTCATCAGAGTGTAAGAGACTGTTGACTAAAACCACAAGGGCACCTGGAGCAGGTAAGTAGGAAGCTGGTTCCTGAGATCCTAGCCTATTTAAATGTTTGTCATTTAAAAAGGTTTTTTTTTGGGGGGGGTGGCTAGAGTGATGGCTCGGCAGTTAAGAGCACTGACTGCTCTTGCAGAGGACCCATGTTCAACTTCCAACACCCACTGTAACACCAAGATCTGACACCCTCATACAGACATACATGCAGGAAAAACACCAATGTACATAAAACAAAAATAAATTATTTGAAATAAAAAAAATAGTTCTATGATCTGAGGTGATAGTTCAGTAAAGAGTTTGCCATCCAGAAAGCCAGGCATAGTGGCACATGCCTATGACCCCAGTGCCGGGGAATGGAGACAGAGACTCCTTAGGGCTTGCTGGCAGGAGAGTCTGGCTGATCAGTGAGCTCAAGGTTCAGTAAGAGACCTTTCTTGAAAATAAAGCAGAGAGCTGTTGAGGATGGCATTCAACGCTAAGCTCTTAGCCCATCCATGCAGCTGTACACACTTGTGTACATACTTGTGAAACCATATTCACACGAAGCAGCATTAGTGTTTGCAAGACACGGTGGTGCACATCTGCTATCCAGTAAAGCAGCAAGATGGTGAGTTCAAAGCTAATCTAAGACAGACAGACAGACACACACACACTTAGTCTTAGAAATAAAACTTAGCTGGTAAGATGGTTCTGTGGGTAAAAATTCACTTTTCCGCCAATCCTGACAACTGTGTTGGATCCTCAGGGTGGGTACACACCATAAAAATGTGGGAACCAAGTCCTGCAAGTTGTCCTCTGACCTCCACAATTGCTTTTGTTTGTTTGTTTGTTTTTTGTCACAGCCTCAGGAAGAGAAACTAAGATATGTGTATTATGAGGATTCCACTTCATTAAATGTGTTGATGCTGGCTGAGCGTCTGTCAATCACTGCAAGTTTAAAAACAATGACCCAAGGCTCTATCCCTAAATCGCTACATGCCAGACATTAATTAAGGGAGACAAAGAAGGACATGGCTTTTTCCTCCTTTTTGTTTCTAGCTCATGAATCACGGCACATCTTTGAATCTGCCTGCTTCCTACCTGTACCTGCACAATGATGTATTAGACCCAGGCAGCAATGCCTCTGCGATGACAGAGAAGACCTATTCTCTGTGACCCCCACCCTCTCATCTCTGTCACTACTGATGTGACAAACATCCCAGACAACTCTCGTCCCCACCCCTAGAGCTGAAAGTGCTTTCCATCATGGCTTGGTGTGTGGACGGGGCTCAGTAAGTTGCTTGCCTAGCATACATGAAGCCTGAGTTCAATCCCCGGGACCCCCAGTATTGGACATGGTGGTACATGATGGTAATCCCAGCACTAGAGAGGTGAATTTGGGAGGATCAGGAGTTTAAGGTCAAGACCACTCTTAGCTACATGAGACCCTAGCAAATCAATTCATTAATCAATTAAAATGTCATCTGCCTCTACAGGGACACAGAGAGAAATGGTCACTGAACCTAAAAGCCAGTTCTGCCACATGAAGCTAAAAGCTCAGCCAAGGTGATGGGAGCAGAATAGGCTCTGGGTCCTGGCAGCTACTAAATTCCAGCAGAGGGAGCCTCCAGGTTGTCACAGTCTTCAGAGGCTCTGTGGAGGTCCCGGAGGTGTGAACAACTGTGACCTGTCAGGTGTCTCAGCTCCTCCCCCTGGGGAAATGCAGTTCGAGACCTTCCCCAGTGAAAGGAACAGGGGAGAAGACATCTCTGTGCACCAAGTTGAGGTTGGCTGGAAAACAACAACCTACCAGACACAGTTCCAGCTTTGCTTTCATCCAGCAGTGCTTGTGGTACCCTGATGGCCACCGCAAGCACCATCATCTGGTCTAGGCAATGAGCTTTCAAATAATGAGAGAAAGCAAGCATGCCCCAAATCTGATTCAGCAGGACTGTAAGAGAACAGGAAGACAGTGTGTTTGACAAGCTCAAAAACGAATATAAGAAAATTGACTCCCAGAAGCCTCTCAGCTTCGCAGAGGCTGTGGCTGGAGATCAGCCTCAAAGAATGACTGGGCACAGAAGACACACTTTCAGGTAACACCATGAGCACCTATTGGGCTGGTGAGATCAACAAGAACTGTCGCAGGCAAGATGGCTGCCTCAGCCATTTTCCCAGTTTCGGCGATAGAACGCTCTGAAATGGGCAACTTAAGGAACACATGATATATTTTGGCTCAGAGGCATAGTCCATCATGGCAGGAAGTGGAGGCAGCAGGACTGTGGAGAAACTGGTCACATCACATCCACACCCAGGAAGCAGAAACAGCACGCATGTTTGTGCTCGGCTCACTTTCTCCACGTCTTCAGTCCAGGATCTCGGCCCTGGAAAATGTGTCCCCCACCCCCACAGTGTGCGGGTCTTCTCACTTCAATTAATGTGGTCAATAAAAGCCCCTACAGGCAGGTCCAGAGGCCAGGTGACTCTCGTTCCGTCCAGTGGATGTTTAACACCAGCCATCACGAAGGCCCAGTGGTAGCTGTAAGAACCACACAGAATGTCTGCATCCCTGTGGTTGAAGCCACACTCTGTGGATTGCTTCTCAATGGCCCTGTTTCTGAAGACCTGTCAACTTTGAACCCAGTCATAAACTTCCTAGACTGCCCTGCTCCCCTTGGATAGGTCTGGGTCATGTGACTTCCTGCGGCACCAGAAGATCGAACCTCAATCCAAGAGGCCAAGAGTCAGGAGTGACAACTCCCCCAAAATAAAAGTGAATGAAGGGCCCATAGTGAGGACAGCACTTCTGGGGGTGAAGACAAAGGTGGAGCCCCTCTCACAGACACTCAAGGACTCATGAACCAAACCAAAGACAGAAAGGCCTGCTCTAAGGCCTGGACACAGCTTGACAAAGCAAAGTACTCACTCAGAACACTCAAAAAAAATTGAAAAAGTCAAAACGCCATTAAGAGATAATGCAACTTTAGCTTTCCTTAATTATTAATAGACTTTGCGGAATAATTTAGAGCTAAATTACAACCGGATGGAGAGATTCATAATACATGTGGGTCACAGGGGATTATGAAAATATCTGGCCTCATTTTCATGTCACCTGACAGAAATTCATCCAGGAAAATACCATGAGACATAATAGTGAACATTAATAGATGGCCCCCCAAAAGCTGCTCCCCGCCAAAACCAGAGTTAAAACTTACAGTATTTTTTAACAGGAAATTCTTGACGTCTTTCCTCAAGCAGTCCCGGTATTCTAAAGCTAATAGTGGTTCCCACTTGTGCTGTTCGTGCTTTCTGACAATTTGCCATTTTTCTCTCCCTCCTGAATAATACCCTGATTTAGGGAGGAGGTGACTACAGAGCCCCCGTTCTGCCAGGATACAAGGGAGAGCCAGTCTTTGAAGGCAGTGGGTAAGATTCATCCACTGCCATGGATCCACGGGTGGTTAAGGGACATGAGGACCACTGGACTCTTGAGGACTCCGGATCTAAAGAACGCAGGAACAATCAAAGTGCTTAGAGGCACAGACCTGAAATCTCAGCACATGAGAAGTGGAGGCAGGAGGATCAGTGGTTCGAGGTCATTCTGCTCCACACTGAGTTGGAGATCGGCCCATGCTTCATGAGACCCTATCTCAAAACAGCAGCGGCAGCCACAAAACACCTGGAAGAGCTTCCTTCCTCCCACAGTGGTGGAAAGTCTCCTGTCGTTCATCCTTTGTTCCTTTCATAACAGAGTTATCAGCCACCTTCTAAATCCCTGGGGCCAGCCACACCCTCGTCTCTCAAAGCCAGCAAGAATGGCAATTCCCCTTGGCGCTGACCACCCTGAGTAATGCCCATGCCTTCTGCAACATACAAGTGAGATCACAAACCAGCAGCTCTTGTCTCTGCAATGATTTCATTTTTGCAGAAACCATTTGTGAGCCTTTCATTTCTCCTTTTCTCCAAAACCTGAGCAGTGACACTCATTTATTTTTTTAAAAAAAATATGCACTTCCTGGAAGCTTCAAAAAGCAGATTTTTGAAATAATGAATAATGACATAGATAGTTGCCACAGAATTCCTGCTGTCACGTAGACCTCACACCTCAGTCATGACATAGCTCTTCTTTTAGCCTTTCTAAAGCCATTATGAGAGAAAACAGCAGAAACCCCAATAGAAAATCCCAATAGTAGATGGATCTCTTTAACAATGGGCAAAGGTATGTGTTCCAGGACAATTTTATTAATATCCAGAAAACATTATGTGCTGATTAGTTTGAAGTATTAGCTTGCCACAACCTGGAACAACCTGAGAGGAGAGTTTCAACTGAGGGATTTTCTAGATCTGGTTGGCCTGTGGGCCAGGGATTGCCTCTTTATTTTTTTTAAATATTTATTTATTATGTATACAATATTCTGTCTGTGTGTATATCTGCAGGCCAGAAGAGGGCACCAGACCTCATTACAGATGGTTGTGAGCCACCATGTGGTTGCTGGGAATTGAACTTAGGACCTTTGGAAGAGCAGGCAATGCTCTTAACCACTGAGCCATCTCTCCAGCCCCGGATTGCCTCTTTATTGATGGACAAGTGCTCAGCCCACTGTGGCAGTGCTATTCCCTAGGCAGGAGCCCCTGAAAAGGACAGGAGAAAGCTGCATCCAAAGAAGCAGGCAGCAAAGGTGCTTTGTTCTCTCTGCTCTTGACAGTGGATGTGTCGTGACAATATTTGGGCAGGTTGGAGTTCCTGCCTTGACTTCCCCAAAGTGACATATGACAATTGCAAGCCAAATATGCCCCATTCTCCCACCACACACACATTGATTTTGGTCAGGCTATTTTGTTACTGTGGCAGAAATGAAACTAGAACACATTCTGCAGTAATCTTTATCACCAGACTGTATCAATTCAAGGTTGTGCCCATGGTCGGGGACCAAGGCATCACCATTTTGCTGGAAAATTCCTTCATCGTAGAAGTCATCAAAGACCTACATGTGGACAAAACTGGCCCCAAGTTCTCTTTGAAAAAATTCAGTGACAGATTCAGGGGTCTTCCGAAAACAGGCAATTTATAAACTATGAGACTTCAGAGCACCATAGCGGGGGAGGACTCTTCGAATCACCAGCCAATTCTTCCATTAGCGAGTAAGATAATGATGTTTAAATGTCACCAAGTGCCCACTGTTTAACAGCTGTGGTTTCCTCATTCCAGATAATTTAATTTCCAGTGGAGGAAAAAAAATTTAAAGAAACCACGAAACCACAACACAGAGCCGCAGAATCATCTCAAGTTCTGTGGACACTTAATGTTTAGAGAAAGGACTGCACTATAGGCTTGGGGTAATTGCAAGATTTGCGGGACTTTGCACAGCTCTGGCAATTAAGGAAAATGGAGCAACTGCCAAGGTGATGTGGGATCAAAATAATTGAAATGTTAAGTTTCTGTCTTCTTACAAATGAAATGCTCACACCTCTTACTGAGAAGGCTGGCTGGATGGTTCGACACGGTCAGAATCACCCCCATTGCATGCCAAGGTGGCATCTCTTGCACTGTCACCTTGATAGCCCCAACTGGGGGAATGCAAGGTTCAGAAGCCAGGAAGAGCCTGGACCAATTTCTCCTATTATATTTTTCTTTCCAGTTCTCATAGGGTCCTTTTGTTTATAGTAACATTTCCCTTTCCTTATGCATCAGGGAGCTGCAGTTACTTGTTTTGATATCTGTAGGAAGAAACTTGAAGCCACATGTCTACATCAGTGTCCTGGCAGCCAAGAATAAATGGACACACATCTCAAGGTCATGGGAAAGGCCAGATACTCTTCTTTCATTGTTTGAGAACATACTGATGCCTGCTCAGGTTGGGAGTGGAATATATACACACATTACCCTAGCATCCAAAGATGCTTCCAGAGGTCATGGCCATGGTGCTTTCTTTGAAAGATTTGATGTATGGGAAGGTGACCCAGTAAACTCAGCATCTTTGGCTTAACCCAGCTCAACTCTACATCATCAGTCAGCCCATAGACTGCTGATCCTAACTATTATTTCATATGCATTTATATGTGTGCATGATCACATGTGTATGCACATGTATGTGGAAGCCAGAGGAAAACCTCAGGAGTGACCTCTCAGACACCATTACTCACTTCTGAAACAGGGTCTCTCATTTGTCCGGAGCACACCAAGCGGGCTAGGATGGCTGGCCAAGGAGTCCCAGGGATCTGCCTGTCTCCGTCTCCAGCACTGGACCATAGCATGAAATATCACACCCAGCTTTTTCACTTAGATTCTGGGGGAAGGCAAGTCTTCATGCTGCCAAAGCAAACACTTTCCCAACTGAGCCAATTGTCCAACCCTCATTCTGCATTGACAAAAGGCAAGGTTGGGAGGTTTTGCTGTGCCGTGCGGATGTATTTTATTAGCTTCCGTTTAAAACAGGCTCTAACCAATATTGTCATCTCTCAACACTTTACATGCCTTTGAACACAGCCATTAACTAGTATCTCCATGACGTGTACATGAAGGAAGGATACCAGCAAGGCAGATCAGCTGGCCAAGCCTGATGACCTGAGTTTGATCCCAAGGACCCACACGATAGAATGAGAAAATGAATCCCTAAGCTGTTTTCTGATCTTCATACACACGCTGTGACATCTGTACATACACACTCACTCACTAAATAAGTAAATGTAATTTTTATTAAGAAAAATTGCATCTAGCAATTACATAAGACCTGTTGATGGAACCAGGCCTGTCTAGACCTCTACTGACTTTTCTGTTTAAGCGGGCAGTTCTGGTTCAAGCTCCCCAGGGACCAATCTCTTGCTCTTTTCCTAACTGAGATTGGCTCATCCATTTCCCCACCAGTATCTCAGAGTAGCTAGCACAAGCCACCTCCAATGTGATGCCGATAGTTCCACAGACATGCAAAAGTGAGAGTCAAATGAGACCACTCTCACAGAGCTCCTGTCTGGAGGACAGGTGAGGTTCTAGGCCCTCTGAAGATCTGGGCCGCGTGCCCCACCCCCAGCAGCTTCTATTCAAGATCTGCTTTGGAAATGCACACTTTCTGGAAGGTCTCCCACTTCTTGCAAATGATTCCTGGTTGTTTGGAAAATGCCGCCTTCATTTCCTACTAGGGTGAAAGGGAGCATAGTTTTAGGGATTTGTCTCTGGGTCACTGTTTTCCATCTCTGACAGCATGAGAATTCCTGACCAGCTTTCTTGCCATTCTACTGGTGTGAGATGATTCTTAGAATCTAGCTATGCTTAGAACTCAGGAGTAGAAGATAGAAATCCCCTGCATAAACATGGCTGGCTGATACTTAGGGCTACTAGGTGGTAGGGAGCCCCTATGGCAGTGAGTCTCATGGCCAGTGTTTCCATCAAAGTTGTGAGTTTTCAAAATGTAAATTAATTACACCTGAAGAGGCAGGGTGATGGGTAAAATGCCAACGTGGGGTTGAGAGTCTGGGTCCCTGGACTTTCCCATTAGCTCTACACTGACTGCCATGAAGATGGTCCGGCTCAGTCCATCAGTGTCCACACAACTACCACAAGCATAGAAAAACACTATTCAGGAACCCAGTGCCACACTAGGAACATGACTCTACAAAACACGCATCAGGAGAGAGCGATCCTTGTGCACAAAGACCTTAAAAGTAAACAGTCACCATAAACATCAGCACTTACTGTCATAAGGGGGAAGTCAAAACTGTCAGGAATATGTGTTGGGCACAAAAACATGGACCCTGGTCTGTTTCCAGGTGGGAAGAAAAAGCTGAGGGCTTGGACATACATGTGAGCTAAGCTTTAGAGAAGATGCAAGCACTATTTTATCAGCAATATTCAAATTTTTCTCCCAAAGGAAAGTATTCCTTATTGTTTACATAATTAAAGACTGGCTTAAGCACAGATAAAAAAAGGGCAAGAGCATCAGGCATCTTCAGGCTCACAGAGCTAGAGCATTGGGCATCTCCAGGGCTTACGGGGCAAGGGTATCAGGCAGCTTCAAGGCTCACACACCAAGCAAGTCCACTTGCAAAATGTTCTGAAGGCAGAATCCAGGGCAAGGAGGTCTGGGTGAGGAGGTCTGGGAAGCATATGAGGCCAGGGAGGCAAAGGGAAGAGACCCACGGCTCAGTCCTCTCTGCTGCAGCGGATCTTGTAGCTGTGCATCACGGCAAAGCGACGGCATTCTGCACACATTGAACCAACAGTGGCCAACAGTGGGGACCTGGGATTGTTGGTCTCTTAGAACAGTTAACAGGTCACGAGGAAACTGAAGAAAAAGGGGAGACTCAAACATCCTCCCTTTTAGGGTAATCTCCTGTACATCCTAACTGTCTTAAAATAAAGACAGATCTCAGACAAAAGAAGGAAATGTTCTAGAGGAAGAGTATTTGGCAAGTCAAAGGAGAAGAGTCAGGTTTAGGAGGAGGGGTGGGGCTGAGGAAGTAGAGACTGGAGGAGGTGGAAGATTAGGGGGACAACTTATGGTTCAGAGGGAAGGGTAACCCAGTTAGCTGTATGTTCTTTAAGGTGCTTTCTGTCAACACCCTAAAGCAGTGGTTCTCAACCTATGGGTCATGACCCTATAGGGGTCACATACCAAATATCCTGCATGTCATATATTTACATTACAGTTCATAGCAGTAGCAAAAATACAGTTAGGAAGTAGCAACGAAATAATTCTATGGTTTAGGGGTCACCACAACATGAAGAGCTGTATTAAAGGGACGCAGCATTATGAAAACTGAGAGCCAGCGTTCTAAAGCCACCTAGAGTAGAGGGAAAGCGGTCAGCAGGCTGGAAACAGACACTAGATTCTGATCTTTAATGTGGGGGCTCAGGGAGGAGTGGGTTCCCAGTCAGCACCAACCACAGGATGTCTATGCCACAGCACAGCAGGTGACAGGCCAGGAGGGGAGCATAAGCACCTGATACTAAAGTCACGAAGGGTAAACAGTTTGTCAAACTTTCCTTCCTTCTGCCCTAGGTCTGTCCACTGCTTTAATGTTGATTGCAGGCAGGGCAGGAAGGGCCTTCTCATTGCTTTTGCAAGGCTTTGGGTCTAACATGGAATGGCTCAGCCCCAAAGTGGAGGGTTACAATGCCATATTAACACAAACCATGATACTTTGAGAGTTTTCCCTTGAAAGCCTGTAGATAGATATCTTATTTAAAAACAAAAATAAGACGTCAGCTGGACAGTTGGGGTGCACACCTTTAATCCCAGCACTCAGGGGTTAGGATTTGGCAGAGGCGAGTGTATCTCTGTGAGTTCAGTGCCAGCCTGGTCTAAAAAGTAAGTTCCAGAACAGCAAGGCTATACAAAGACACCCTGTCTTGAAAACAAAATAAAACAACAACAACAACAAAAAAACCCAACCAAACAAAAAGAAACAAAAAAGACATGATCTTGAATCCTAAAGAAAAATTTTAAAGTCTGCTACACTCTCCAGGAGTATTGTTATTGTGCTCCTGAAGCAGAGAGAGATGGGGGGAGGGGAGGAAGGGAGAAGGGGGATGGGGAGAGGGATAGGGAGACTGAGACAGACAGACAGAGAGAAAGAGAGAAAGAGTGAGAGAGGAGTAGAGAGAGAGAGAGACAGTGAGAGGAGAGAGAGAGAGAGAGAGAATATATATAAATATATCACAGCAGTACCTTCTCAGTTTTAAGACACTTCAACCCAGCACTTGTAGGCTGGCCAAATAGAAGAACTCAATGGGAGAAGACTGGGCATTAATGAATGCAAACCACCCACTATTCTGAAGATTCAGGAAGCTTATTATAGACCCCAAACTATGTTTGAGGCCATAAATCACTCAGAGGCATGGCTGAGGGGTAATCCAATAATCCATTTATGACTTTAAGTAAATCTGGTTGCACTCGAAAGCCCTTCTGAGTTTACAAACCTATAATATTTCCAGCCACAGGCCCTGGAATTGGAGGGGGCATCGCATCCCGCCAAGTCTGCACGGTGTTCAAACCACAGAAAATTAACCAGAGCCAGACAGTCGATACCACATTATCCCCTTCACTGCAGCTGCTTATTCTGTTTGCTCCCACTCATTTCAAGCCAGGGCCAAGTGAAAAGTTGGCCAGTTTGACCCCTAAAAACAGACCTCTCCATCGAATCCTAGACGGTCAAAGAGGGAAAAACTAATATATGTTCACTGCAGTTAGGGAAAAAAAGAGAGAAAGATGTACGTACATCTCCTGCATCCAAAATAGATGAGATTATTTCCTTCCTGAGACCACAGAGTACATTAGGAGACATGTCTAAATCCCGGAAGGCTCACTTAAATCCAGGGCTTTCATGATACTGAGGTAAGCCTCTATGCTATTCTAATTCTTTTTAATGCTCAACAGAAGGAAACAACACAGTGATACTGAATCTAGAGTCCGGGAATTATTTTTCTAGTTAAAGAAATGAGTCTTGGGCTAGAGAGGCCGTTCGATGCATTGCTTGCAACACAGCTATGAGTAGCAAGGGTTAAGATGCCTGTCACCCCTATAAAAAGCAGGGTAGGATTGGTGATCTTCTTGTGACCCCAATGCTTGGGAGGTGGAAATGGGGGATCCTTAGGGTGAGCTGGCTAGTCAGACTAGCCACATCAGGCTCAGCAAGAGATCCTGCCTCATGAAATACATGGGTGCGGTGATGGGGAAAGGCCCCTGGAGACTACCTCTGCTTGACACACACATGCAAATATTTATGTATGTACACACCACATACATAGACACCAAATGCACATACACACAGAGTGAGTGAGAGAGGGAGGGAAGGAGGAGAGAGAAGGGGAGGGGAAGAGAGAGATGAGTCTCAAAGAACATTAATGCTTCATGGGCTCATTGTACCTGGGGACCTCCAGGATGTGGTTCAAACGATTTTAAGACTAATCTACCATGCTTTCTAATAATTGGCTAGGAACAGCTTAGTGTTCTAAATAGGCCAGTGGAGAGATGGAGGTTCCCTGCTTTTCTTCCTTCTCTTTCTTCTACCTCCTCCTCCTCATCTTGCTCTTTCACCTTTCATTTCTTTTTCTATTTCATTCTGGTTGCCTCCTTGAGGGCATTGGAAGGTATCTGACTAGCCTAGGGGGTGGAGAGAACACAAGACATGAAGTCAGAAGTTTCATTACACCCATCGGAAAGGAGCCATGGGTGCCAGAAGTTTCAAACAGTCACCAGTCACTTTCCTTTTCCTTGATCTTCTCCCCTGTAACAAGGGGAGAGGGCAGGGCACAGACAACCACATCGTTCTCACAGAAGCCTGCCACTGTGAGCAATGACTGAGAGGTCTTTGTAAAGAGGTAAACAAGCAATTTTGGGTGCCCATAAACATCCATTCCTCAGGTGGAAATCAGGAAGTGAAGGCATATTACAATGAAGTATTTATAAAATATCTATGACATTGCTATGATCTGAATGTCTGTTGTTTCATATTGAAATCCTAACCTGAGCCTGGAAAAGGTGGTGCACACCTTTAATCCTACCACTTTTGAGGCAGAGGCAGGCAGATTTCTGTGAATTTGAGGCCAACCTAGTCTACAAAGTGAGTTCCAGGAGAGCCAGGACTGTTTAACAGAGAAATCCTGTCTTGGGGGAAAAAAAAAAGAAAAGAAAACCTAACCTAATCGGCAGGGTAATGGTGTGAGCATCTGGGGCTTTGGGGAAGTGACCAAGTGACAGACTGGAGTCCTTGGAATGGGACTGAGTATGACTGCTATATAATTGTCACCTTGACACAACCTAGAATCACCCGGTAAGAGAGTCAATTATGAACTGTCTCTATCTGGTTGGCCTGTGGGCATTTCTGTGGTTAATATTTTGATGAATGACAAGCCCTCCCTGCCCCTGTGGGTGGAACTATCGCAGGGGTTGCTGGGCTGACAGGGAAGGCGAGATGAGCACTAGGCATGCATTAATTCACTGCCCTCTGCTCCTGACTACAGATGCATCTCTCTCGAGCTCTTGACACTTGTGACTTCCCTGCCATGGTGGATTGGAACCTGAACCTTGAACCATGAGCCAAATAAACTTGCTCCCTTAAGTTGCTTTTGTCAGGGAATTTTATCACAGCAACGGGAAAGGAAAGTAAGATGGTGTGCTTATTACAGGGCCCTGGGAGTTAATCTGTACCATCCATCTTGTAAGGAGGGGGCAGAAGGTGCTATCTGTGAGTCAGGAAGCAGATCCTTGGTAAACACTGACCAGGCTTGTACCTGATCTCAGATTTCCAAACCCCACGCCTGTGAGGTACAAAGCTCTGTGCTGAAGTTGCCAAGGTCCTGGTATCTGTGTTACAGAAGCTCAAAAATGGTCCAAGGAAAGCATCAAAAATAAAACACGAGATTGCTTCCCATGCTCAGACGACTACCAGCCACTTCCAAATGACTGATATGGTACACGTTGTGTAACTAGGGGAGGGGACAGAACGGAGAAATGTGTCCCTGGATGGGTCATCTTGTTGCCATACACCACTGGGGGGTTGGTGGTTGTATTGGTTGTCTTAGCAGATTCTAAAGTCATTGGCTCAGTCACAATCCTCCCGAGAAGAAGCCAGAAGGACCACAAGGAGGAAACAGACACTGGTTATTCTGCCAGACCACCTCTGAGCAGTTTTGTGTGGGTGGCTCCCAGAAGATGCTGGAGTATCAGGGGCCCCTAGTTGCACTCCATGGATGGATCGCATCTCCCTACTTCTCAGGAAGCCACCTATCCCTACTCACGAGGAAGGACTAAGGCTCCAACCAATTTTCCAAAAGTCAAGCTAGGCCATCGTGTCTGCTTCAGTCTGATTCCCTGGGAGATTTTCCCCTTCTGAATCCCTTTTGGAAATACTCTGTGCCAAATGAAATCCAAGTGAGGTCATTAATTATGAAAATTCACAATGCATAATTATAATAATTACTCGGATCACATAAACATTACAGCACCATGAATAATTAAATAGGATCTGAGCTTTGGAGAGAATTGCTAACACAATAAAACCTAGGGAGGTGACAGGAAAGATGCAGGAGAGCCACACTCTGGTTTGCTGGGAGCGAGTTGTATTGTTACAAGAATATTTCCTTTTCCCTTTGTCCTAAAGAATTATCCCTGGCCTTAAGAGAGAGAGAAACAAAAGCAACAAGGAGATGCCTGGAAGTTTACAAGACGGGATCCACTTTTCAAAATGGAGATCGGGAGTTCCAAGAAAGATGTCTTTTCCAAGGTTCATGTTTCTGCCCTCATCTTTTAGAAAAGAAAATCCTTTCTGAAGAAGAAAGGGTGAGTCCTGTTTTATAACAAAGTGAGTGGTACCTGTGTGTTCTTTTCAATTGTGTAAGATGCCTGCTTTAGAAAGGAATAGATGTTTTCAGGTTTCTCTATGGACAATGTAAACTCATCAGAAAGCAAAATCAAGGCTGAGGGGTATTTAATTTTTTGTGCACTATAAAAAATAAAATTGGTGTACCATGTGAGTTTTATTAACCATCACCAGATTTCATTAATCACTTAACTAAATTTGTGAGCCAACGACAGTGTCTGTAATGACAGCGACTTCTGAGGACTGATTTCGTCCATCCGGAGAGGTTGGGAGCTAAACTCTGGGGAACCCTCTTTAGAGGTGGTTAGGACTATGTTAAAGCTTGGATCTGAAATGATGGCGCAGAGTCATATTTGAGGGCTCCAGCTTCAGCTCCTGGCGCTTTTTTGCAGGTGTTGGTGCCTGGGTGGCATTGGTAGGTCACAGGGGATGGTGTTTTACCGTAGTACTGGTTCATGAACACTTAGGCTTCCTGGTCCACAGCACAGAACAACCGATAGTCACAGGCTGTCTTTACCAGGGACCAAGTTGCTGCTGCCCACAGACTGTGATCTCCAAAACCCATAAGCCAACCTGCAATTCTCCTTCTGTATGTCACTGCTGTTGGGTACTTGGTAAAAAAGATGAGAAAGCTAATCCAAGTTGGATTTTTATAAATGCTCTCTGTGCTCCCTGGGCGGGGAAGAAGAATCAAGGCATGAAATAGGCACAAATCCTCACTGCTTCTACAAAGCTAGCCTGTTACCTTTCAGGCCTTCTAAAATGATGGCTCGTTAAAACAATGATACTGTTGTAATCTCGAGGGATGGCTTCAATGGTTAAAAGCATTGACTGTTCCTGCAGAGGACCTGGGTTTAGTTCCCCGAATCTAGAGGGTAGCTAACAACTCTTGGCAACTTCAGTTCTAGGGGAGCTGATGCCCTCCTGGAGCTTCTTAACACACAACACACATAAACCCATGTAAGTACATGCACATACACATGAAAATAACATATATTTAAAATGGTCTTGTATGGGAAGCGGGCATAGAACCCCCCTCCCCCATAGAAAGCCTGTCGAACTATCAGGTAAGTTGATTTTTTTATTCTTTTCTTTTAAATTTATTTATTTTATGTGTTTAAGTGTTTTGCCTACATAAATGTATGTGTGCTACATGAGTGACTGGCACCATTAAAGGTTGAAAGAGCATACCAGATTCCCTGGAGATGGAGTTAGGGATGGTTGTGAGTCACTATGTGGGTGCTAGGAACTGAACCTGGGTTCTCAGCAAGAGCAGTCAGTGCTCTTAACAACTGAGCCATCTCTCCAGCTCCAGGTAAAATGAATTTAGTGTAGTTTCCATTTCATCTTAGTGACTCACAAGAAACTCAATTCCAACATCCACAGCGCTGTTTTTACTGTGTCACGGCCCACGGTTCATATCACTGATAATAGACATTTATAAAGTGTCTCTTGAGTGCTTGGCATTATCCTGTATAGTAGGGTTTCAATAAGGAGAGAGATGACCAAATTCAGGCCAATAAGAAACATATTGCCCTATGATGTTATGTATAAAATACTGGTAACTGCACTTCCCACATCTGTGTCGCCACAAGGTGTTTAGGAAAAGATTGGCAAAATCCCATTCAATTGCTAGAAAACAGGTGGTGAGTGGGAAGGGCTAGCCCATTCCCCATTGTGTATGTTAGCATCGGATAGAGAGGTAGGCTTTGTGTCCAAGGTCTTCAGTTTCTTTTCCCTTTGCAGCTCTATTAGCCAGGATTGTCCTGACTCTAATCCTGAACAAGCACATGAGGAATAAAAAGAGCTATTTTTTGTCAGATTCTAGCTGGAAAAAAAAAGAAATGGCTGTAGTAATTTCAATGGAAGAGTTTGAATGTGGGGAATAGACTAAACAGAGATGAAAGAGTTAAGATCAAGATGATGGATGTTAACTACTGTGGGGGGCCACTGTCAGTCCTCAGGGAGGAGGACAGAGATGATGGGGATTCTGGGGGGCAGTGCCAACTGTGGAGAGCAAAATGAGATGTGAGGAGAAGAGCTGCCTCAGGCAGCTAGAGCTAGAGAAGATGCTGCCACAGCCACCAGTGGTTCAAGCTGCAAAACAGAGGTGGAAATGAACGCACGGTAGACACTGTACTATCCTGAGTCTTTATCTCCTATAGCCTCTGCAGACTCAGATGGAGAAGCCAGGAGGCAAGGGAGCCTGGGAGAAAGTGTTCCCCGTGAGCTGGGAGAAAGGCGGAGGGGATGGAGCCGTAGACCAGACCCAGCATCCATGTGTCACTACACGATCCTTAATCAAGCCTGTGGAAGATCGAAGCTAAGACTCTCGGCTCCCACCAGAGTCATCATTCCCTTCCTCTGTTTCTGCCTCTCTAGCATTCTCTTCTCAATGGTCTTCCTGTGATGACTACGAGCAGCTGTGAGCTTCATCGCCAGCCATGGCTCACCAACCACAGGGTGTCTATCAAAGAATGAAGGTGTTTTGGGTTTTAGGTGACTGAGGTACTGGTGGTTTATAGTTGGTGGATAGAAAACCCTGGATCACAAGGATAAAATGGTGTGCACAGCAGAGAAGGGGCTGAGCTCCGAAGGCTTTCATCAATGGAGTGACTGCAAGAGACCTCTCTCAGGACTGGGCTCTCAGAGTCCTGAAATCATGAAGTAGGTTTAGAACATAAGATTTCCCAGTTGTTAAAAAAATGTAGATTTGGTGTATAGTGTGTGTGTGTGTGTGTGTGTGTGTGTGTTGTGATGGGGTACTGTGAAGTCAGGAGAACATGCTGGATCATTGAAAATGGAGTCATGTGTTTGTAAACCCCCTTATATGAGTGCTGAGACCCAAATCCAAGTCCTCATGACTGTGCAGCCATCTTTCCAGCCAACATTCCCACCCCTAATGAAGTTGCCCCACCCCCACCACTCCCGTGCCTAAAATCTGCAGTGCTTTGCTTCAACAGGAGGGCAGTGTACTCATCAACAGCATGGACAGGTTTAGTATTTGAAATTAGACACACAGTTATCAATTTTCTTTTTTTAAATATTTGTTTATTTATTTAGTACACACGATACTGTGTGTATGTCTGCAGGCCAGAAGAGGGCACCAGACCTCATTACAGATGGTTGTGAGCCACCATGTGGTTGCCAGGAATTGAACTCAGGACCTTTGGAAGAGCAGGCAATACCCTTAACCTCTGAGCCATCTCTCCAGCCCCCACAGTAATCAATTTTCAATCTGCGGATGTGACGTCTGTGTCTCAGACTCCTCAGGTATGTGAAACATTAAAACTTGTAGTCAATATTTTCTATGAAATGAGAAATTACTTGTGTTCTATATAAAATAAAGTCCAGAAAAACAGAGTTCATGTATTTGTTGTTCTTGTAGTTTGTAGAAGGCAGCACATGGTCCTGAAGCAACAGTGTGTCCGCCTCTGGGAGAAGCAGCAGAAAAATGTCTCTGGGTTTTCAGACTTATTTGAAAGGGCATGGATGATCATGGTCAGGAAATGCTGAATTAAATGCTGACTGACTAAAGCTTAAATGTCTTTAGGTGATGCCTGACTAAGTGAGGACCACATTGATGGTTGACCTCCTGCCCTAATAATTTATCATTCATCCTTCCCCTAACGTGTGTGTGTGTG
>JAQHUG010000116.1:5887199-5929352 GCA_028555095.1 Dicrostonyx torquatus | reverse complement strand
GTTGCTTTTGGGGAGAGTCTTGCATCACAGCAACAGAAATGAAATTAGAATACCATCTTCGCTGAAAGTCCTCCTTCAAAGTTCTGACAGAGGATGCAATCTGGAGGGCCGAGCGTGGGGAGGAAGCAGCTGACATGAGATCTGCCTGCTCCATCTGCACCTGGGCCCTAGGCCAGTGTTTGCCCAAGTGCGCCACTGTAGATGATGTGGAAGGAAACACAGAAGAACCTTTAAACATGTTAGAACCGATGTAGTTATCTTGATGCTTTTTTTTTTTTGTAGAAATGCAATTAGTATGTAAAACAGTGACTTTTATGGAAATGACTGCTTGGGGCTGAGCTCAGATGAGAAGATTTAGAACAGAGACAAACTGTGTGAAGCCAGTGAAAATGCCCGTGACAGCAAGGCGGCAAAAATCACTAAGGGCCCTAGAGGGCGACTGAGAATTAGAAAACGGGATTTGAGTTACAGGTAATTTTTTTCTTGTCTTTGAAGGTGGGGTCTTTAAGCGCAGCATCTTGTATGTGCTTTCTCTTCTCCAAAATGTCAGCCCTCTGTGCGGGCTTTCAGTTGAACTTTTTAAACCAAGCCCCTATGTTTCTGGAGAAAACTCAGAAGCCATTATCAAACTAAATAAAGACATCAAAGGTGTTGTTCAGTCAGACAGATGTACTCACAGCACCCTATGCTATGGAGCTGGGGACGTAAAGAAAGAAGACATCTCTATACCTCCATTTCAGCTGTCTCCTGTCTAAGAGCTAATGACTGGTGCAGGTGGTGCCTGCAGACTTGCTTGTATGTGTGTGTACATGTGTGTGTGTGTGTGTGTGTGTGTAGTGTGTGCGTGCATGTACATGTCTGTGTGTGCACATGCACATGCATGCATGAATCTAGGTGAGTATGCACATATGTGTGTGGGTGTATTCACACACATACATGCACACAAGCACTGACTTTGCATTTTCTCATGAAGAGTAGAAACCAGAAAGATACAGTTATGCTGAAGGGGCAGCAAGAAGATTTTTCTCTCAAGCCTCAGCTCTAAGTTGGGGCATACCAGACTTCACAGACCAAAGTTGGGACTGATCCACCAACATATAAGAATGACCACTCGGTCATTATGTGGAGTCTCCTGTCATTCCTCCTTGGTCAGAAAGGCCAAAATTTCTACCTGGAACCAGGCATGGTGGCACATGACTTTAATACCAACACTCAGAGGCAAGTGAGTTCAAAGCCACCCTGGTCTATATAGTGAGGTGCAGTCAACCAGGGCTACACAGTGAGACCCGTCTCAGCAACCGAACAGTAAAAAGAGAGGAGCCATGGTGGGGGACAACTGCTCCTGGGGCTTCGATGCCCAAGAGTTCTGAGGAATAGAGGAGAAAGGAGGTTTCTTCTGGTATCCTGTGAGCAGGTTCTGTAGGGTCACTCCGGACATTAAGATGACACTGGATATGTACCCTTCCAAATACAGAGTTTTGTGTTCAAAGGTCAGAGGTCAGGTCAATATGAAAGAAACATGGGGTCAATTTTCAAACAGATTTGGATCAAGCGTGGGACATTCTTCCCCAACGTTGGCCTTCACCGTCCAAACCCATTAGAGTTAGGACAGAATCGAGTGTAGGAACCGCATCAGATAAAAAGACACAGGCAAGCCAAGTGCAAGATGCAGTGTGAGATCGAAGTTGATTCCAGGTTCAACATGTTTGCTGTATGTGACACGAACAGAAAATCTGGATGTCCAGTGAGGATGTGGGCAGTTCTGATCCCGGTGATGTTAGCTAAGAGAATGCCCCTGTCTCAGAGAATACACTTCCAAGGGATCCCATAGGGACAACTTATTTGTAAGTAGTCCATAAAATTACATAAAAACCCATATACAGAGAAGTAGGGCTGATGTACAGAAATTAATCTGGAGAAAGAGTTGAAAAGCATGTGAGATTCTTTTTAGTATTTCTGCAATTGCTCTGAAATATCTAAAATTATTTTTATTCAGGAATTTCTCTGTACATACTGGACAATGCTGAAGACAGTTTTATGTGTGCCCAGGGTACGTGTAGCAATGTTGGGAGTCACTTGGACTAGCATTATTTGGAGAGAGCATGCTGCAGGCAAGAGCTCCTGCCCAACACACCCCTTCCCCACGTCAGTTTGGTGAAGTTGAGAAACACAGAGTCAACATTTTAAAGAAAGAGAAATCCTGTCAATCACTGGCAGAACTGGGGTAGCTGCTGAGCTACGACCTAGAAGCCAGCACTGTTGGGTGGCAATGACATTGTCCTTCTCAGCCTTGGTTCTCTCTGTCTCTCAGTCTATAGCAGGTCTATCTATTCACAGTCTATGCTGTGGTTCTGTCCACCAACTCCGTGTGCCTACCATCCCTCTCTTCTGATGTCAACACACTTCTTTTGGGAGGGTTGCTTTTACAGCTTCAGCCCTGTGCCCCGGATAGTGCTCTAGCTTCCTTTTAGTTGGCGTGATAAAACACAATAACTCAAAGTTACTCAGAGGAGGAAAGGGCTTATCTGCCTTACACTTCTAAGCCACAGTCTATCACCGAGGGAAAGCAGGGGAAGAACTCAAGCAAGAAGCTGAAGCAGAAACCATGGAGGAGCATTGCTTGCTAGAGGTTCATGCTTAGCTAGCTTTCTTATACAGTCCAGGACCACCTGCCTAGGGCATGGTACTACCCATAGTGGGCTGAACTCAGAACAACCCCTCGAGAGACATTCCTATAGGCATCTGATTTAGGCAACTCCTCAGCTGAGGCCTTCCATCAGATGACGGTAGAATGTGTCAAGTTGACAATTAAATCCAACCAGGACAGATGAGAACTGCAATATGTGTGTGGGTCCCAGTACTGGGACACCACGTGATGACCAAACATGGGACCCTGATAATGTGCCATCATTTGCACTCAGTGCAGTAGACAGTGGCAGAGACGGGAACCAGTTACTCCAAGGACTTAAAAGCAGCGTCATGGCTCCTTCTTAGTGGATTGGGGCTGAAGCACTTAGGAGCAATGAGCACATATGGACATGAGATTTTGTTTTCTAAGACCACTGAACAAAAAATATAATGAGAGCCAAGACAAGGGAAGTACAGATAAGCCTGGAACATCTCATATCCAGAAAGTAGGGCAGAGCCTGAAGAAAAATGAAGACCTGTCAAAACAACAACAGACCTCACTGTAAAAATGGTTCCCATGGCCAAATTTAAGATATTTTAAGCTTCAAAATAAACAGGAATGGTAATAAAAATAAAGATAGGTACAAGAGGAATCTGGGTTTAAAATGAAAACCTGAAATTCAACCCAAGAATTGGGATATTTGAAGCCTCTATATACCCTTGCCATAAAAATACTTATCGATTAGAAAATGATTTAGAAGATACCACAGCCGGGAAGCCTGGAGGAAATCACCTTGATCAAGTCACCAGAGTAGGCATTTCTTTAAGGGGATGTGCTTAGCTGGGCAGCCTGATAAGTCACAGGAGTCATGGTTAGATGGGGAAGAGAGAGAGGCAGAAGAACAAGGCGACTGGTCACATTGCACCCAGAGTCAGGAAAGACAGAGACAGAGAGGTGATCATTGGTGTTCAGTTCATTTTCTCCTTCTGACACCATCCAAGACCCTAGTGGGATGTTGCCACCCAGAGTAGGCAAATCTTCCCACTTCAGGCAAACTTCCATGAAAATGCCCTCACAGACATGTCCAGACGTGTGTTTCTAGGTGATTCTAAATTCAGTCAAATCGACAATGAAGACTAACCACTACAGTCATGGAAAGACTAGCCTGCATCTGAAGAGATGGCTCAGTGGTTAAGAGCACTGGCTGCTCTTCCAGAGGTCCTGAGTTCAATTCCCAGCAACCACATGGTGGCTCACAGCCATCTGTAATGAGACCTGGTGCCCCCTTCTGGCATGTGGGTACACATGGAGGGAATGCTGTACACATAATAAATAAATAAACCTTTTTAAAAAAAAAAACAACAAAGGACAGTACTGAGACTAGAGGAAGCCACACCTTGGGTCTGAGAACCAGTCAGGGTATCAGAGAGATGAGAATTGCCTGGTTTCAATGTTCTGCTATAGCTTTGTAAGAGAGAGCCTGTCTTAGTTTTTAAGAAAATTAAAGCACATTTGGAATGCCTTGCAGTTCACCACAGCTTTGACTGTTAATTTGATGGGAGCCTCACTGAGGCTGTGGCAAAGAACACAATTATGTGACCATATGAACTGGGTGGGTGGGAGGTGTCCAATCTCAGAGGCAGCTGGGATTGCCTGAAGGTGATGGGAATTTAGAAGAAATAACTGTCCCTGCTGGCTAGTCGTGATTTGGGAAGAAAACAACAGCCCCGAATCCAAGTGAAATGTTACTAAAGAAGAGAAGAATGAAACACCCAAAAGGAGAAAACCAATTCTTCGTTGCCTAGAGCCCAGTCCCCGAGGACCCTCTATTAGCCAAGGCTATCCAGGATCAGAATCAATGTGTGTTGACAGAGAGCTTATCGTGAGCAACCAACTCACAAGACAGAAGCAGCTGGGGCCAACTGCTGCCAGCCAGCTGCAGGGAAGTCCAAAACTCAACATTGCCTTGGGGCGGGGAGGGGAGATGCCATTCTGTTGGTATAATGAGGACTCATCTCCCTGGATGGGACCCATCTATGTCCAAGAAATCCTCGTATGCACTCCAAGTCTACCAAAATACGCACTACATTCAAAATTTAAAAATTAAATAAAAATTCAAAATAAAAATAAAAATAAATTAAAATTTCCCAAATAAATAAAACCCAGAATGTCTGACCAAATATCTGGGCTCTGTGGCCTATCCATGGAGAACTGCAGAACTGAAGACCTCAGGCGTGTAGAGGGTGGGGGGAGACTGCCTTCAAAGCTAGACACAGACCTCTTAGGCAAAGCCACTAAATGTTTCTCCTCACAGACCCAATGCTCAAGGGCAGGGCCATGGCCAGGGGGTCAGCTGAGCATCAGAAGGAAGGAATGGGTTCCAAGTAGGAAAACATACTTTGTTAACAGAATTTATGGGCACAAGATGAAACTGTTTGGATTTGAAGAGAAATGAGAAAAGTCTACAGTGAGTCAATTCGTTAATGAAATGGGAACCCGGGGCTGTGTACTGACCCAAAACATTTACAAAAGCTAAAGAAAAGAACACTCTGCTAGTCAGAACACTGGAGATGCCACACAAACCTGGGGCAGAACAAATCGCCCCAGATGGAGACTTCTCCCAGGGTACATGTCTCTGCTCAGCAAGGATGGCAGAGGGGAGCCTTGAGGGCTGCTGTATGTAGCCAAAGATTTAGGAATCCCACCCAGAGTTCCTTTGTAGCCCTGGGTGGGAGAGGGGGATTGGGAAAGAGGAGGGGGTCAGCTGGGAGGGGGTCAGCGATGGAGAGCCTGGTCCACAGCCAGAGCTGGGGCCATGTCAGATGGGTGACAGAATGAATAAGTAAATAAATGATTTCCAAAGCAGAGAGAACACTCTGAGCGGGTGATGTGTTGGTGGGGGACTCGTGTGTGTGTGTGTGTGTGTGTGTGTGTGTGTGTGTGTGTGTGTGTGTGGGCGCGCGCGCACTCGTGCGCATGTATATGTGGCTGGCCTCGTGAGTACCTCTACATGAAGAGGCCAGAGGTCAATCTTGGGTGTTATTTCTCAGCTATTAGACACATTTTCTTTTTGAGACAGGGTCTCTTACTGGCTTAGAACTCGCTGATTGGCCAGCGAGGCCCAAGGATCCGCCCATCTCTGCCTCCCTAGCACTGGGATTGAGAACCGTAAAACAGAGTTTTCTATGTGGGTTCTGGGAATCGACCTTCAGTCCTCAGGCTCATGTGGCCTTCCCAGTGTTCCTGGAGAGCCCAGGGAAGTGACTGCTTCTGCATACGCATGGGAACCCAGCTGACTCCACATTCCGGGAAGGTGCTTTTCTGCCTTGGTCTTTTGTGGTTCTGAGACACTTGGCTTCACCACAGATCCTCCAGTCCCCTTCTGCCTGCATCATTCTCTTTAAAGGAAAGCATTTATTTTATATGTATGGATGTTTTGCCGAAACTGAACATAGGCATGGGCTCTTGACCCCCAAGACATTGCTTCAGCCTCAAATCTCGGTGCATCTTCATTCCTTTCATACTCTCTGTCCTAGCGATTAGAATGGAGCTAAGTTTGGGCCTCAATCTCCAGAGACGGATCTGCCCATCAGAAACTCCCATTTCCTCTGCCACACCGAAAGGCTCAAGCATAGGTCACTTTTGTCAAGCGACTCCCTCCTGAGATCTCCACAGTCATTTAGGAAGTCAATGTCTTCGGGATGGGTGTGCTCTACAGAAGGAACACAACTGCCGGGGGAGCGTCACATGACAGAGGCAACTGCCCGCAATGATGACAAAGTCATCCAGAGGAGACAAAGAGTGTCCTGTGATACCGCCTGGCGCCTGGATCCAACTGGGCCTGAAGCCCACAAGGATCCTTCGGTTACCAGCACTAACACACTGCTGCAGACGAGAAGCTGGGATGTTTAGCTTTTTCAAACGAAGATGCATGACTGAAAGCTGAGCAGCTCAGCATTCATCCACTGTTCGCCACCAGGCAGGTGCATGGAAATCACATCAGTAGCTGAACACAAAGTCATTGCTTCCCATGGAAACAAAATGATGAAACAATGTTTCCAAGGATGATACTCTTCACAGTGTGCTTTTTTTTTTGATAGTGCAGGATTTCTTGTTTATTTTGTTGTCATTTTTTTCTAAGAAAAATCATTGCTAAGATATAATTCAATAGTAAGAGCAGAAATTAGCAGTGTGTGTACACACATATATTGGACAATAGGAAGGTCTTCAAAATTTTTTTTTTAAATTTTGAGAATATAAGAAACCTTTATTGCCTCACAGAGTCCCTAATGGGTCACCACATGCCAAAGCAGGTGACACTATATCAACATTTTCACAGCCAGGAGTTCACAGACAAGGTAAGGAGACACAGACGAAAACAGATATTATAATTAAAGGCTGGGGGACTGGTTCAGCAAAACAAACAAAATGAGTTGATCGCAGAGTGGGTGAGAAAATTAATTAAGGGGCATAGCCTGGGGGCTGCTCTCGGCTGCTTTGACGGGCTCTAGAAACTCGGGGAAAGTAGTGTTTAAGAAAGGAATTCATGGAAGTGACGGCTGATGCATTTAAGGACAACATAAGCCCCGGCTCCCTGTTGTCTGGGACAGATGGTCACCTCTCACAAAATGTGTCTTTCCTTTCCCTCCGAAATCATCAGGTTCATTGTTCTGTTTGCTTCGACATCATTCTCAGGCCTTTCTGGAAACATCTTTCTGTGACGAGACCGTCTTGCGTGATTCTTTCTGGCAGTGTTAACGTCATCAATTCTAACAGCAAGTGTTCTGATCTTTTCTAACAACGTGTGATGGTTTGGTGGCCCCAGAAGACATCCCTCCTCTGAGCCTGTGACCATTTCCTTACTTAGGAAAAGGTCCTGTAGATGCATTATTTTGGAACTTACATTCAATCCTTATAAAGCGCTGGCGGGGGGGGGGCACTGAAGAGGTGGTTCAGCACCTGCCATGCATGCATGAGGCCCTGAGTTTGATCTCTCAAATCTGTATGAAAAGCTAGATGCGGTGGCTTGTGTTTGCTTCTCCTGTGCTGGGGAGACAGGGACAAATTGATCTCGGGGGTTCACTGTCCAACCAGCCTATTCTAATTGGTGAGACCCAGGACAGTGAGATGGTGTCTCAAAAAATAAAAACAAGCCTAAGGAATGACTGACACCTGAGGTTGCCTCCCTCTGACCCCTGCCACCCTACACACAATGACAGTGGGGAAGGGACCCATCCAGAAGGCAGTCATGTGAACACAAGTCTGAGCAGAAGATGCTACAGCCACAAGCCCAGGAACCCAGGTGCTACCAGAAGCTGCAAGAGTTGAGAAAGCATCTCCTTAGGGACCCAGGCAAAGGTCTGGCCCTGCTGGTACCTTGACTTAGGACTCTGGCTCTGAGAGAGAATTATTTCTCTACCTTAGGCGGTAGATTAAGTGGCACAGAAGCTGCTCACTGTGTGGTTTCTTATCATGCCAGCCCTAGGAGACAGATGCTTGCCTCAGGCTCATGCATATCTGTCCTGAAGACATAGGAAGTAGGTGTGGTCCTTGCTTCATAAGATAAAATCTGGGACTCAGAAGAACTGCGATGACTATAACGGCCATGTCCATGAGGTCTCTGTGCTGGGAAAAACATCATCTACGGATTTTGCTTTCAGCATCTACCCACCCACTTCTGGTAACAAATGGCTCTATGGTTTCCCTCTGGGAGAGATACTCCCACCAAACATGACATGGTCGTCCTGTCAGTCACTTTCAACTGACTCTAGACAGAGGTGTACTCAGCTGGTCCAGATTACTGAAGACTATGCAGTTCCTTTTGTTGGTTTGCTTTGTCATTCCACAGACAGAACCCAGGGTCCCCTACACACCAAGCAAGGTCCTACGAATAAGTGACATCCCTAGCCCTGGGGAGCTCCTAAAAGGCAAACATCATCACCCCCCCAACACACACACACACACACACACACACACACGATACTCTCGAGTTCATTTCAAGTCCAAGAGTCTCTATCCCTAGAATCTACAACCTGAGCCAGAGACAAAAATCACTGAAATGACCAAAACTTCCCCTGCATCTAAACTGTGGTGCCCCCCATGGGAGGCAGATGTAATTGTCAGCCACAGGGAGCCTACAGCAAACCACAAACTGTGCTCAGGAGACCGGGCCTGCAGACTTCTGTGGCATCTTCAGCTTGTGAACCCATAACTCCTTTCTTTTCTGAGGCTTCCCATGCTTGTGATGCTCACAGCCTGGGTTCTCCGAGCAGTTCTTCCAGAAATGGGCAGAACTGAGGCTCCGTATGAAGCTGCCCTTTCAGGGTCACTGAGTCTGACCCCAATTAGCCTGTAAGTGACACTTCTTCACACGGATCAAAGGGGGTGCATCTTATGTAGAAAAGATATCAAATCCTTGGTGGCTTCAGGATTCCAACCAGAGTCCTATTGTGTTGCTAACAACCGTCCTAAGGGAAAGGATGTGTGTGCGTTGCCAAAGATGGGATGTCAGTCACTGAAGAGGAGCGTAACATATTCTCTTGAAAATTTTGCTAACTCAGACACTAGTATTGACCTTCCTCATCTCCTAGAAGCAGCAATTTCTGAATCCCCAAGGTGCTTAAACAAGAAAATTGAGTAAAGGTAGGAGATAGAATAAAGACCTGTAGGGACAGCGGCATCAGCATGCCCAAAGTGCCCACTCAGAAACAAGCCTGAGCCAATTAAATGTGATTTTTCACTGTCCTAGAAACTATATTGCAACAATCCTTAATCAACAATTCTCTTAGCAGTACCTAACACATAAGAGGCCATGCACTTCAAAATGATTTCATGTAGAGGGCAAAACCATACTGGAAATATATTCTTTTAAGGTTAGTATAAAGCCTATGGAGCAGTATAAAGCAGCTTGAATCTAAGCTTTGATGAATTAAAGATGCATTTGTAAACCTTAGGGCAATGGGTAAAACTGAATAGGAAGCACAAATGAGCCCATCAAGGAGATAAAATAGATTCATAGAAAATGCTTAACCCTTAAGCAGAAAAAGTCATGGAGAGAGTAGCGAGCAAAAGGAACATGAAAGGAAACAGTATGTACAGTGTCAGTTCCTAATTTAAACATGAAGATAATTACACTACATATAAATGGTATAAACATGATAATTAAAAGACAGAGATTAACAGACTAGTTAAACAAAGAAAACCCAACTATATGTTCTTTGTAAACCACCAACAATAACATATAAAAGGCAATGATTTGGGGCTAGAGACATACCTCGGTGGTTAAGAGTAAAGGCTGCTCTTTCAAAGAACCTGGATTTTGATCCCAGCACCCACATGGCAGTTTACAACCTTCTGTAGCTACAGTTCCAAGGGGTCTACTTCCCTCTTCTGGCCTCTGAGGGCACTGGACACATGTATTAACTGGCCCCAGTGTCTAGAAATTCTTGTGATTTTGGTTTAGATTTGGCACCAACAGCCCATTTATTAAGATACATTTTCATTAAAATTTAAAATCTGATTTTATAGGACAACTGAAAAAATATTTTACAGACACTTTCTGATGAGAACTCATGTCCAGAACACAGAAATTGCCTGAAAAATCATTGGTAAGAAAATAAACAACCAATTTTTAAAAGTGGGCACACAGCTTTGATGAAAAGTCATTTCATCAAAGGAGATGTACAGATGATCATGAAACCCAAGGACACACCTCTGTATCTGTCAGAAGAATGAGAATAAACAAAACCCCAAAGAAGTAAATAAAACTTAAAAAGTAAAAAAATAAGTAAAATCCTATAAAAGGGCCAGTGGGAAGGCTTAGCATGTAAGGGAGCTTGCTGCCAAGCCGGACAATCTGAGTTTCACCTCTGGAGTCCATTGGGTGGAAAGGAGAGGACCTCTTGCCTGAGTTGCCCTCTGACCTCCACATACATGCACCCACACATATACACAAACACACGAAGAGAAAAGAGTCTGAAAGTCTCAAAGAAATACAAACTACTGAGCTACTGAAATTGGCAGACAAAAGAAACAGCAAGAATATCAAGTGCTGCAAATGGTACAAAATAACCTAGTTGAGGGAAAACAAAAGGCCAAAGTTACCTCCAAGGCCTGGATACTTAACCAGGAGGAACAAACGCATGCCACTCAAAACCCTGTCTGTGAATATTCATAACATTTTCATAATCAATAAAACCTAGAGTCCTTCAAATGCCCTTCACTTGAGAAACAAGAAAACTGAGCAGCATTCAAAGGAGTATTACTCAGCATTAAAAAGGAATTCCCACCCCTGGGGCAATGGTGACCATGGAATGCATTATGTTGTCTGCACAGCCGCAGATCCGAAAGCCACCCACGGTGTAAGCCCATCATTGTGTTGCTGTTAAAATAGGAAAGGTCCAGAGACCAAGAACGGTGTGTCAGGAACTGTGGATGGAGGAGGGAGACGGCACAGGGTTTCTGAAGGTGATTCAAAAGTTGACACATTTGTATGTGTTAGTCAAAACGTCCAACTATATATTTTAAAGGGGCAAATTTTATTGTATGCAATTTTTTCCTCATTAAACATGACTTTTGGACAAAGAAGATGACTGGGTCCTTGAGGAATGGCTCAATGTTTAAGAGCACTGGCTACTCTTCCAGATGACCCGGGTTCCATTCCCAACACCCACGTGATGACTCATGACCATCTGTAATGCCAGTTCCAGGGGCTCCAATACCTTTTCTGCACACATGGTACACAGACTTATAGGCAACAAACACTCATACACAATAAAATTTACAAGAAGACGATATACAACGCATAGAAAATAGAAGATCTTTTTTTTGCTTGGTAATTTACTTATAAAATCTGCATGCAGCTGTGCAGTGTGGCTTAGGAGTCTGACACAGACACTTCAGAAATCTGGATATTTTCGCATGCCTTCTCCCATTTTTAAGACTAAAAAACGTGTTTTCATTTAATTAAAATATTAACTGCTTGACTTCTATAATTTAAAAAAATGCCAGCAATCTGCCTAGTTTTTGCAAACATTCTGTAGACAGCCCATGTTCACTGAGAGTCATGCTAGAGGGGAGAATTGAGGCAAGTCGAGGTCTGATGGGGTGTCATCAGTGGGGTTTGGGGGACCTCTGGAAGGCTGAACAGATGGCGATGCTGAGTGATGCATGGAAGAGGATGGATGCGCATTTGAGCCGAGCCCCTGGACCCCACTGACAGCATGGCTGAGGGCAGGGGAGAAGAACCCTTCTCAACACCCCCCCCCAGGTTCCCCTAGGCGCCATAGTGCTGAGAAGCCAAAGAATTGCTCATGTTTACTTCATTCCTTTAGTGGACGGCACTGCTCTTGAAGCTACTTCAGGTCTCTAAAGCCTCCTCTATTCCAAGATGCCTATGCTTCATGCACCACCGGTGAGGTGTGCAATGGCAGTGCCATGTGCACTGCTTGCAGCTCACACCCCCGCGGAGGTCTCTGTCCACCGGGGCATATGCACATTGAAGTAACTGTGGACCTTACAACAGGTTCCAGTGAGTTAGCGGTCGAAGGCTGGATCCAACCTTTTCTGGGGTCCCACACCTGAGCAGAAGCCCTCAGAGCCCTCCTGAGGAGCCCTTCAGCCCTTCAGCCCCTTCTGCCTGCCCTTGAAGGTTGGCAGGTGTAGCCTGTTTCAGCTCAAGTTGGGTCTAAATCTCAGAGAACGATTCCTCTGTTTCAGTGCTCTGTCCTATTTATGGAAACTCGCAAGAACAACTGTGTTTTCTGCAAACCCTGGTGAGTAGCGAAGCTTCAGCATCAACAGTCAAAAACACACACTTCGGTTGGTGCTAATAACCGGACAGTTTTCCAGGGTTCCAGAAACCCACACCGAGACCCTTGTAATAAAAAAAAAGTCCTGTTTGGCATGATTATTTTCTTTTTAAGACAGTGGAAATTTAAACAAGGATGAGAAGGTGTTTGTTTCTGTAAAACATTGTGTGGGGGAACTGGGAGGTGGCTTAGTGGCACACTCACGCACGTGCACGTGCAACCTGGAGGACCGGAATCCCAGACTCAGAAAACAGCAGCAAAACGGGGCAGATAGAGCAGGCTGCAATCCCAGCGCTGAGGCAGTGATGGACAGGCTAGGGGTTCGCTGGCAGGAAGGCTTAGCCTAATGAGAGAGCTCTCCGCGAAAACAACGAGAGAGCTCTCTGCAAAGTGAGAGGCTCTGTCTCAAAAAACAAGGTGGAGACTGACTGACCGCAGAAGACACTATGGGTTGGTCGCCTGCCTCTGCACACAGGTGCAAACACACACCCGCTTGTACACGCATGCAACATCTTACGGAGTAAACCAGGCTGCTTTAGGGGAACACAGAATGAGCTGCAAGCTTTTGATCAACGCTGCAAAGTGAAAACACATTTAGCAGACGAGGCTTCCTGGACCAACCTTAGGAGCCCCACCCGGTGAAATCTAGCAAATCCAGGTGCCTGGGGGAGAGGGGGGCGCTTTGTATCACACGGGCGATCTCCACCATGCCAGCCCCACCCCAGCGCCTTCAATCGCCAGTCCAAGGTCTACACCGGCCACTGCAATAACAGCCTCTGCTTGATCCGAAGTGAAATCTGGGTCTCTTTCTCTTTTTCTTTCTAAATGCCCATTAGGCTATTTAGTGATCGGAATCCGCTTGGGAGGTGTGTGCTGAGAGCAGCCTCTGGGTTAATAAACACCCCGAGCCCCAGTTTACCCAGGGCTCTGGGGAAACAGGACCCATTGGGAGGAAGCACAGAGTGCATAATGCATAGTAGGCTTGTCTGGGGGAATGCTCCTAGAGTAAGGGGCATCCCCCAGTTTCACATAGCGCAGTAAGGACTTTTGTAAAGCAAATTCTACTTTTTAAACGCCAATTGACAACTTGTCTGCCCGGATACATTTCCAACACAGTCCCGGCTGAAGAGAGGTCTTGACATCCACGCTGGGCGGATTAGAGAGGAACCTCAGTCCGGTCCTTGTCAATGGCTGAGCTTGAACCCGCCTCACTGCGGGAGAGCACAGAACACCGTAGAACATCCGGGCTTAACCTATAGCACGCTAGAACCTCACCAGGGCGCCTCGACCGCACCCTGGGGTTCCGGGACTCTGAGCGCCTGAAGCCAGCGGCTCTGGTTCTTCAGCCCCACCCGTAGACAACCTGACCCTCAGAAGGGTAATAATCCGACTTAGCGACCTTAGCAGAAGCGAGAGCCCTGGCAAGCCTGCGTCAGCCCGTTTACACAAGTCTCCAGAAACCTGCAGAGTCCTAGTTCCCACCGCTCCGGGCAAAGGACCGAAGTGGGAGCTTGTCAGTGTACTCGCTGGAAACCAGAGCCTCCTGATGCTCCCAACGCCACCGCTCGGTCTAAACGTGGGGCGGAAAGTCCTGGGTTTCTCAAAGCTGTGGAAGGGGCCGCGGGAAACCGGGGTCCTCCCCGCGCCCCGCAGCTGCACCGGGTCTAGGATGCGCAGCCCCAAATAGAACTCAGGGTGCAGCCCAGACCCAGAGTCCGGCAGCCACGCCCCCCGCCCCCCCCCGCTCTCCGGGAGGGAGGCAGCAGGGCTTCGGGGTGGGCTGCCGCGGCCAATCCCCAGCTACAGTAGCTCAGTGGCTCGCAGCTGCGGCCGGAATCCGCTGGCTCGACAACTGGGGGCTCTCGGTGGGACCCGGAGCCCTCATCATCAGCGCTACCCTCTCTACCCGCGCCCTGGCTCCCCCTCAGCCCCCGAGGGACCCTGTGATCCCCGACAGCGTCCGCCTTACCTTGACCCAGCAGAGCGGCCAGCACCAGGCTCAGTGCCCTGTACCGCGCCGCCCACCCCGGGGCCGCGCCCTCGGAGCGCATCGTGGTCGCTGTCACGCCACCCATCGCCAGCCCGGGCCCCGCGCCGGCTGCCCCATGCCCGGGGCCGCCCCCGGCAGCGCTCCGGCTCCCGCAGCTGCTCGTGCGCTGGTCCAGACAACTTTTCTCCGGCTGCAGCCGCGGTCCTGCTGATCCCGCCCTCGGGCCCGCCCACTTCGGGCCCTCCCCCGACACTCTCCGGATCCGCCCACCTCCGGCCCCGCCCGCGGCCGGATGGAAAGAGGATGCTAGAGGGGCCAGGAGGCCCGGGGCGTGCTGGCCTGGGGACCAAGACTAGGGGCAGGAACAAGGCGCCTTGGAGACTTGAAATCCTCTTCTCCCATAGCGGATCCCCGGCTTTCAAGCTTCCTGCCTCCACGCAGCCACGACCTACAGGATGGCTCTGCTCAGGTGCCCGCTACGCGGGATGGAGCTGAACCCTTGAGCTCTGAGTCTTACCACCTCCCACGGTCACCGCGAGGTCTCGCGGTCGTCAGTTCTCCCTTCGGTAACTTCAGGTCATCCTCTGCTGAGATCTAGGGACATCTGGAATTCAAAGTCGCTTGCAGCTGTGGAGGAACTGTCTAGGTGAACGATTGGACTCAGTGGGACGTATACCAGTGATTCAGTGGGATGTGTTCCGATACGTGTGCTCCGTGGAGAAGTCTGGACTCGTTTTTCTGTATCTCACCCAATTATGTATATCCAATTACCCAGGCTTAAAACAACGCCCCCCTCTCCCGCCAGACACCATGCCCCAGACGTGTCCTGGTGAGAGCGGTTTCTCTGCACACTCCTGAACCTACTGATCCCCTAACCCCCCACCCCACTATTTCCCGGTGCTCCCTTCTGGTGTCACTAGGTTCCAGCAATGTCCCTGAATGCTTATGGACGCTGGGGTTTGTTTCATTGGCTGCTCAGGAGTCTGGGCAGTGTGCTGCGGATAGGATCTGACACCCTCTCGGGGCTAGAAGTGAAAGGTTCTGAAGCTGGAAGCCTAGGACTCTTATCTGCCGCCAGCTCTCCAAACCTGGGGGTCCCCACCCTGGTCTGAGTCTCAAACTGCACAGGCTCGGGGATCTCTCTCCCACGAAGGGTTAACTGGATCATGCTGGCCAGTCCTTCGGGAAAGCTTTCAAAACAAAACAAACATAACAGTGATTGATGCAGAAGAAACACAAGGGAAAGGGCCACCTTTCCAACCCCCAGGTCTTGAGACAGCCTAAGAAGTCCGAGGGTGCACCGGTCTTGAAGAGATGCTCATACCGGAAAGGCGACCCTGCTCTCACAAGCCTGGGTAGCAGCGGCTTTATATTTAGGTGATGGCAATGGCCCAACCCTCCAGCTCAGTTCACTACTGTAGACACTTCCTTGGGGAACAGTAGCAAAGTCACTTGGGCCCCTAGAATCCAAGGCACATTTTCTCATTTTTTTTTTTTTTACAATCCTGGAAATCTACAGAGAATGAATTTTTTTTTTATTGAAATGTTTGGTCTCCTACCACCAGGGAGAAACTCAGCAGTCCAAGATATCAGACTGAAGGATGGGGTCTGCTCCATCCCCCCGGTCTCCTATTCCAGAATAGGAATAAAGAATGAAGCCCCAAGTGGGACCTCGCTACCATGTCTACAGCCTGAATCACCAGACAGGCACCTGCCGTCCTCCAGCCCCATGAACCTCTGATTCATCTCCCCTCCTGGTTCTCCCAGAACGAACAGAAAGAGACCAAAGAAAATAGTTTCCCTTCCGCAAGCCCCACTTTAAGAGTGCCTTTAATCTGCCATGTGATCTTCTAAATAGCAACCAAGCACTCACACAGCTTCAACAAATGGGACAGAGGACTGGCGGTCCCTTTATCTCGGCTAGGGAAACCCACAGGTTCCCGGGGCTAACAAAGTTTCCTGTATTTATTTATTTTTTTAAGCCCTGTATTATTGAACCTCAAAATCATTAATTCTTTAACTGAAATTGCTTCCAGATGCTTGCCTGAGTCTCATAAGCAACACCAGGGACCACTAATCTCCTCAAAGGGTATTGCAAAACTCCCCGTAGGCTGTGGGCACATGGAGACAATTAACATGATTTATAGGAGGGCAGAGTTATTGGCAAGAGAAAGCCCATGGCCTCCACATGTGCCCAGGGCTTCTAACTGAAAGAGGCCACTTTTTAGATTTATTTTGTTCATGCTGAAATCTTAAATGGTTGACTGCATTATACGAAGTGTAGAACTTGTTGGTGTGGCCTCGAGAGTCTTGCCCTGCCTGCTTCCAAGCAGGGTGTGTGCCTGTGTATTGCCGTTATACGTTAAATGAGCAGATGTTATCGGCAGTAGGACAAGAACAGCTATAGGTTGACCTCATAAAGCAGCTGCGGTCAGCTTGCAAGGCAAACGGCATCTTAACTCTGTTGCTTCCTGGTGGACATAGAAAACAGGGAAGGAAGCCGGGCGGTGGTGGCACACGCCTTTAATCCCAGCACTCAGGAGGCAGAGGCAGGCGGGTCTCTGTGAGTTCGAGACCAGCCTGGTCTACAAGAGCTAGTTCCAGGACTGACTCCAAAGCTGCAGAGAAACCCTGTCTCAAAAAATAAAAAAAAAAAGAAAGAAAGAAAAAAAAAGAAAACAGGAAAAGAAGAAAATTAGGAAATACACGTTAAGCTCAATATGCCAGTGATGCCCAGTAGAGACAGACACATCGAAGCAACCCTCGGAATAACACGTGTCATTAGGCAAACACTGTTTCTGGTCAGAGGCTTCTGAGGGTGTAGACCAAGGTCTCCCTGATGGTTATCCTTGATTGACAGCTGGATGGAATTTAGACTCATGTGGAAAGAAGCCTCTGAGCATGTCTGTGAGGGGGGTTCTAGATTGGTTTACCTGACGAAGACACACCTTGAATGTAGGCAGTGCCATCCCATGTGGTGGGGTCCTGGATGGAATAAAAAGGAATGCTGAACCCCAGCATTCATCTCTCTCTGCGTCCTGGCTGTGGATGTCACGTGACCAGCTGCCTCATGCCCCTGCTGCCATGCCTTCCCAGCCATGATGGACTGTGCCCTCAGACAGTGAGACTGTCTCTTGACAGTTTTCTGTCTTGACTTGCTCTTGTCAAGTATTTTGTCACAGAAATGAGAGGTCCTACACTCGGATTATTTCTTGTGTGGCAGAGGGGAGCTCCAGGGAGGTGGATGACTAAGGCTGTCTGTCCGTTATGAGCTGTGACTTTCGGTAATGCTTTAAGAGAAATTACCATTGTGAGGTGGGGACAACTTTCAGGATGATGAATAGAGGTGAGCCAAGACATTTTAGGAAACTCCACAGTGCAAAGTCCAGGCCCTGGTGGCACATGACCCCTGGGAGAGGCAGAGGATGCTCAGAACTTCTGTGTGCATCTGGAGAGGCCTGGACCAAAGACAGGCAGGGTGGATAAGTGAAGCAATTGATGGACCTGTGGAATTGTGAGGGAGGAGGAGGCATCTTGAGCAGCTGAATATTTGGCTGTGTCCTGTATGGAGTTGGGGAAATTCTGGGAATGGGGAACAGCCTAGGTCACTGGTTAGGAAACTGAGGCTCATAGAGAAGGTTACATCACTGCTATGAAAATCAACTTTTCACCCAGGGGGTAGGCTCAGGTAGTAAAGATACTTGTCACCAAGCTTGAGGACCTGAGTTCAGTCCCCAGGATGTTCATGGCAGAAGGAGAGAACCGACTCCCACAGGCCAAATGTCCTCTGACTCCATACACACGCCACAAGGTACACCACAACCTTTGAAAATAAATATAAAATGAACTCTCAAAACACCAATTTTGATGCCCCCCAGACTGAGTTACAAGACCACACTTAGTGTGATCTGACAATATGTCTCCATGTGGCAAAAACCAGATTAAGGAGGAGGGAACTGGGGCTGGAACATAAATGCAGGACCCCCCTCCTTCCCTCCCTGAGCAAGAGAAGGTTTCCCACCTTGGACAATCCAGTAAGGACATAATGATTTAGGGACTGCATTCTGGGCACTTTCTGTCCATTCTGGCTAGATTTTCTGTTGTCTGGTTAACATTCCATTCTATGTTAGCTTCAACCTGCAGCTCTGTGCTCCCAGCTCTATAAGGAGCATCTGTGCACAGAGGGGCACTCTTCTCATGAAGAATCACCATGGACCTAAGTAGATTATATCTCAGTCTTACTGATGAGGAATCTGAGATGAAAACATTTTGCCTTTAGTTCGTTTAGTCAGCTATGGTGATGACATATCTCCAGGCACCCTGTGACCCTGTCATCCTTTATTGTCTTCAGTTCACAGACAGGGAAACTGATGTTGAAAGGGATGATGTGGCTCTTTAAGGCCATCCAGCTTGGAAAAGGTTAGGAGTAGTTAACCTGGAGTAGCCTACTCTCTCACAGTTGCTCACTCGGGTGATTTGTGTACAAGCTTGTGCTCACGTGTGTCTGTTCCTGACAGCAGGGGTCTGGGTGACGTTCACTGGGTCTTACTTGTGATGATGGGGTCTTTGTGTGATTTTTTTCACTCATTAGACAGTTCTGTTTCAAACATTAAAGAATGGTTGTTCTATGACAATGTTGCTGACAGTCTCCCGGTCATCCATCCTAACATAGACTCCATATAGCTGAATACCCTTGATGGGGACATGGGCTCCGTTTCCTCAGTAAGGTATGAGAAGCCTGTACCACTCACCTGTGAGAACATCAGGACTGATGCTCAGATTCCTCTGCCTACCTCTCATCCTATGTCCCATATGATACCTGTTGGATGCACTACTTCTCGTGCCTTGTTCAATAAAATCTACAGAATGAATTCTCTGCGGGTCACTCCTCTGTTGTGGTTCAAGAACAGCAGATGTTCACTTACTATAGGAAATGGGTCAGTACACTTCGGATTAGGTTACAAATGAAATTATCTCCAATGCATTTCCATAAGTACATTTTCTACATCATCACCGCCATCAGCATCATTGATATCATCACCATCAGCATCACCATCCCCACCAGCATCACCATCCCCACCAGCATCACCATCTCCCATACAGAAGTGTTTGGCAGTGTTAGCTCAGTCTCACAGCCATCCCAGGGTGTTACTGTGGTTATTAAGTCCAGTTATAGACATTTCTGATTACAGATGGAGAACGGAAGGATTTTGTCCAGTGTCGTGAAGCTGAAAATTGTCAGAACTGGGTAGAGGAACCTCTCACCGACTAAACCATTCTCAGCCATTGCTGTTCACATTTCACTGGGGCCTTGTTAAAATGTTGATTCTGACTCTGTGGATCTGGAAGTCTGGTGGCTCCTGAGCCTGCATTTCTCAAGAGCCTTCATGTAGCATGGAGTAGTAGGACAGTGGGTCCTCCTTTGAGTAAGAATTTCTCTAGCCAGCTCTTTACCAGCCTTCTCACCATCCCGACCACAAGCACCTGGACGTTCCATCCAAATTAACTTCCCCATTGCTTCTTGAGAAGCAACCACGGTGAGCAAACTGATCGTATGATATTACCTCAGAAACACGAGACCGCACTGCTTTGAATGAAGTAAGCTCACAGTTGCTCACTGCATAGTGAGCCCAGGGTTTGGACAGGGCTAACCGAGGCCAACTCTGGTCAAGGCGCCAGCTACTCCATCACCTGCTTTCTGAGGGACCCCAGTAAACACAGGCTCCTGCTAACCATTGAGGGACCTGGAACATGGGATGAGAGACCACTGTCTGGTGTTGGAAGCCACCAGAATTTGTGGCTTATGTGTTACCGCACTATAGTGTAACCCATTACCCTCAACACATCAACCATTGATATGTGTTGAATGGCATTCATTCAACTGTAACCCTGGCCTTTGTGGTCATGGGATTCTGCGGGCAACGTTGACACTCTGGATCTTTTAATTCATATATATATATATATATATATATATATAATTGTTTTGTGTGCATTGGTGTTTTGCCTGCAGGTATGTTCATTCAAGGGGGTCAGATCCCCTAGAATGGAGTTACAGACAGTTGTGAGCTGCCATGTGGTTGCTGGGAATTGAACTCAGGTCCTCTGGAAGAGTAGTCAGTGCTCTTAACCTCTAAGCCATCTCTCCAGCCCGATCTTTTAATTCTTATGTAGCCATTGAGTGATAGTTATGAGCAAGGTCCCTTGCCTGTAGGGAGCCCACTGGGAGAGCAAAGCACATACAAACTAGTCTGAATCCAACCAGTGAGAAATTCCAGCAAGGAGAGAGGAGGTTTCCAATCTGACTCAACTGGAACTCATGGCTGATGTCTGCTAAGGTAGGGAGAGTGACCAACCTCCATAGACATATGGATGGCACTAACTGAACCCAGTGAGTTATCAAACATAAGGACATGGATTTTGGAGAAAGATGTGTTGGGGAGGAGGGAGGAAGGGAGGCAGGAAGAGAGGTAGTTATGACATTAGGACCTGCGAGATGCAGTCCATTTTATAACCCAGCCAAAGGCCACACTAACTCCTCAGGCTTCCGTATTGACACTGACTTTGCTCTGTTGTCTGATGTCCTTGCTTTTGCTTCGTTAGCAGAACACCCGTAATTCATAAAGACTTACATTTTGAATATTTATTGGGAAAAAACCTCAGTTCAAACTTTGCCACCACTATGACATCACATGGCACAATTATAATCTGTCAGTTCCCCTCCCGGCAGGCAGTGGAAGCCACTGGATTATTATGTCGCTTGTCAGCTGTAGATTTATAAAGAACACCGATAACCGTGGCCTAGGGCAAGCCACTTTCAACCACCTTTCTTGGACTCACAGAGCCTGTAAGCTTTAGTTAGAGCTTCGATATGGCTCTTAATGTCCCACAAGACTCTGGTAGCCTGTTTAAAAGATTGAGTTCCGAAGGAACCCCACTAAAGTCGTGCTGTTTTGACAGATGGAACAAGGCAATACAATTGCCCTTAATTTGAGTGAGGAATAGTTCAGATCCAAACCCAGCCAGCCTGCAGCCAGTTACAGGGTCAACAGCGCCCCCTAGTGGTGATGACGGCCAGAGGCTGTCACGGGACGCGTGGAGGTTCGGGACACATTCAGAAAAAGTTCAGATTTCTGGATTTGGGCAGAATAACACTTCAGAGAGGGGTCTCCCAGTTCAACTGTGCCTCACACTTTGTCCCCAAGAGGCAGTTATAAGCGCCACTGGCCCTTTATGTCTGACCCATAATAATAGTTGGATATACCTTGGGGAGGCCCCTCCCTAAATGACTTAGGTGACAGTAATTGCTACAGTAATCCCAGAAGCTTGATGATTGAGAGTAAACAGAGATACTGAGAGACCAAAGTTCAGGCTAGCTGGACCAGAAGCAAAGTTAGAGAGAAGAGGGAGCAGGATTTGGTTCCTAGCTTGCCGGTTCACAATTAAAGCGGGGACCAGGAGTTGTTTCTGTGGCCGTTCTATTTACTGATGGGCTCCAGTGCTAGGGTGCCAGGCCAGATTCTGCCTGAAGCAAATAAAATATGCATCTAGGTTGGACCTTGAATGCCGAGGGAGACATGGAGAAGAAAGCACCAGAAGGGGGCGGCGGAGGATAAGCAAAGTCCACTGACCGGCTTCCTGGAAGAGTTTGCGGGATGCTCTGGAGATGCAGAGCTTGGGAAGAGCAAGGCGGAGAACGACGAAGAGAGCTGTGCAGGGAATGTGCAGACTCCAGCGAGCACCAGCCAGCATATTTCTGGACCCAGCTCCAATCAGCAAACACCAGTGAACACCGCATTGAAATATAAAGCAGACAGAAGGCTGCAGAAGGGAGCTGGCACACAGAAGCGGGAAGAGCACCGAGGGAGCTGGCCTCAAGTAATTGCTACCTTTCTCCTAGAAATCAGCTGCTGCCTGTCCCAGAAAGGGAGAATGACAGGTTTTTGGTTTTTCGAGACAGAGTTTCTCTGTGTAGTTTTGGAACCTGTCCTGGAACTCACTCTGTAGACCAGGTTGGCCTTGAACACACAGAGATCCCGCCTGCCTCTGCCTTGCGAGTGCTGGAGTTAAAAGCCTGTACCACCCTTCAAGACTTAAAAGAGCCAGGGACAGAGTTTGCATTTTTGAAGCCTCTGAAACATAAGGAAGAATTTGAACAAAGAAACAGCAGCTGGGAAGGTGACTGAATTACTGGATAGACTTTTCACAAATCTTTGAATGACTCGCAATCCTATGTGTGTGAGAAGACCCCCAAGACACATAGCTATGGACACGAGGACTGGGTTGATGATACCCAAAACACATGAGGTGTTTTATCACTCAAAAGAATTGCACTAAAACTTGAAAGTAATGAATACAATTCTGATGCGTATGAAAATATTGACATTCTGAAACGGCTGTGTTAATATCAGATAACATAGATTTTAAAGAAAGAATGTATAACCTTAGATACAAAGACTAGTCAAGGGGCTGGAGTGATGGCTTGTGGTTAAGAGCACTTGTTACTCTTACAGAGTATGCAGGTTCGATTCCCAGCACCCATGTGACAGCTCACAGATATTTGCAACTTCAGTTCTGGGGGATCCAACCTCTTCTTCTGGCCTTTACTAAGTACTGCACGAATGAGGTGCACAGACACTCATACATATAAAATTAAAAAGAAATAAAAAGACTTATCTTATTGTATTATGTCAAAAGAATCTATTAAAGAAGATTATGTACTATCACAAATATAAATGAACTCAGTAACAAAGGCTCAAACCATATCAAACAAAAATGGAACAGAATAAAGATGGGAACATATGCAAAAATTTCTGCTGGAGAATTCAAGCACTCCCCACCAGTAATGTAGAATAGTTCTCTCCTATCTATCTGTCTATTGTCATATACCTTTTTATATATCGAAATATCAATCGTTATCAACCACTTCTCTATTCATCTATCATTTAATCAATCAATCCGTCATCTATTTTCCCACCATCTACCCACACATCAATACCTATCATATATTTCATTGTCATCCCTATGTCTACCTACTGTGTGAGCAGGCACAATGATCTGCACAAATTATCAAGTCCCTTCACCCAGCTGATAATCAGAGACCAGAGAACATTACACCAGAACCAAGGAACATGAGTTGTTTGCAAGCATACTCGGCAATCTCTTAATATTGACCATTAAGTAAATGCACACACATGGATCTAAAATTTGGCCCCCCATAGCCTAAGATGTGCTATCTGTACCCCCCAAAAGAAATTTATAACATTATCTTGCAAAATCCAGACATTTGGAAACCCATGAATCTCTACCTAACTTATGAACCAAAAATGTCAAGGGAACTTAGAAAAGATTTTAAATTGAATGACGATGAATCTTTACAACACCTGTAAAACCTGCCATTTCTAAAACCTGTTAAGAAAGGAACTTACAGGTTTTAATATTTATAGCAGGAAGGAATGACCTAAAATCCACAAGACAGAGCTCATTGTGAGAAGAGAGTAGGGCATTTAAAGAAAATGGAAGGGAAGATAAAAGAAGGATGGGGGGATCATACAACAACAACAACAACAAAGCTTAAACACAAAAACGAAAGGAAACAGCCAAACTCATAGACCGCCATGGAGGAGCACTGTGAGATAATCCAGACTGTGATCCCATGAGTTTAATTCCTGGGGTTCAGCCAAGACGTTTCTTTTCTTTAAAACAAAATTAATGCCTTTATTTGTTGTAGGTGTGTGTGTGTGTGTGTGCTTGTGTGTGTGTGTGTGTGTGTGTGAGAGAGAGAGAGAGAGAGAGAGAGAGAGAGAGAGAGAGAGAAAGAGAGAGAGGGCACACCCAGGGGGACCAGAGGACAACTTGCTGCGGAAGTGTGCTCTCTTTCTTCACCGTGTGGGTCCCAGGATTTGAACTCAGGTCACTAGGCTTGGAGGCAAGTTTGTTACCCAAGAAGTCATCTCCTCGAACTCCTAGGCTTCAGTTTACTGGTAGTTCAAGGATTAGAGTGGTGGGCTTCCCTGGACCAATTTTTAGGGCAAGGATCTAGATAGAGCTGAGAGAAGGGAGTTAAAAATGTTCTGGCCCTTTAAGAAAACAATAGAGTTTACCCACTCACAGGTTCATTGTCCTGTCCCATTGTACAGGCAAAAAACTGAGGTTAAGAGGCAGGCAGCCTCTTGCCTCAGAGCACACAGCTGCATGCTGACACAGCAGGCCTTGGTCTGTCCCTTCTGCTGCCTGATGAATGCTGGGAGAGGAGGGGAGGCACCCTTTCCAGAGGTCCTCTTGGGAGAAAGTTTGATATAGCCAACCGGTCTTGAATTCCATCCCATCTGCACTGTTTTTCCATATCTAGACACCACTGTGAAAGAGAGATGACCCGGCAGAGCCCCGTATGTCTGTCTAGGTGGCTCCTGATTGCCAAGTCAATAGGGTCAGCCTGCGCCACAAACCAGCTGTCAGGACTGCAGGCACCAGCCAGCTAGCTCAGCTCTGTAGGGCTCCGGGTTTCAGTTCTCAATTTCATAGCTGCTCTAGGTCCCATCAGGTCACCACCCATCTGCCAGACAGACATCATTGCTGCTTAGTTGGCAGCGGTGTAACCCAGTGAACGGCATTCTCTGGGTTACCCTCAGCCATGGACTCTACAATTTGTGTCCCCCGTGATTACAGGTGGGCTTTGTATACCCAGCAATGTATGTGAACCCAGCTCCTGTGCTTATCAGCTGAGTGCAGGGAAATCAGAGGTGTGAACCCAGCTTCTGTGCAGATTAGATCAGCTGAGTCTATTTCACGACGGTCACCAAGCTCACAAGTAGGACTCAATGGACAGCGTTCTGAGTGAGGAGACCTGTTCCACCCCAGGGACTCCTTCAAGCGGGGTTGGCTCTGGGATTGTGTTATAGACACAGCTTCTTTCCCCACCAGGAAGAGAGACCGCTAATACGTGCCCGCCTGTGATTCCCTTCTTCCCACCAGTACAGAGAAGAGGCAAGGCATAAAAGGCACTCGAGCCCTGCGGCAGGCTCTGTCTCAAGACAAAAGCTCCCAACTCCATTACACGAACCAAACCAGAGTCCTTGCTTCCACGGAAAGGGAAGTTCTGATTGGGTCAATGTGCCGAGGCTACTTCATGAAATAAAAATCTGATCAAGGACCATTTTGATTAGATGGCCCGCGATCCCGAGGAAATCACATTACCTGTCTGACCTCATTAGGCGTCCTGCTGGCAAATGCCGAGAGCAAGACGCTGCAATTTGCTGAGTGGGTTGGCCTTTTGAATTCAGATGTGCCGAGCAAAGGAAAAAAAAAAGCTAAGTCTAGTGTGGGTGGGCGGAGCTATCTGCTGAGGCCAGAATCCTAGGGAACTCCAGGAGAAAGAGAGCCTCGGTCAGGAGGATGGTCAGAGAGGCAGAGACTTCACTTAAACTCTGCTTAAGAATGTATGTGGCCATGTTGGGTTCATCAGTCACTCCAGGCCTTCTGTGACCTGACAGAAATAACATGGCATTGGGAGAGGTTATTGTGCTTTCAGAGGGCCGAGCCTGTGGTGAATTGGCTCCAGTCCCTGGGGATGGGGGTGTAGAGCATGGTGGCGACCAGAAGCATGTGACAGAGGAGGCTGTTGATGAACTAAGGAACAGTAACTCCACAGCACCGTGAAGCGACCCCCAAGATCTTATCGTGAGTTAGGTATCCTCAAGATACAGACACCTGCTCATGGTTGTAGTCTATTCCTTGATAAACAGAAGCTTCCAGATGTAATTAAGTTTGCTAATCAGTGGATTTCACGCTACCCCTAAAAGTGGTCTATCGTGAGAGTGAGGCCTTGGCTGTTGGCAGAAGAGAAGTGTGGATTTAATTTAATTTATTTACTTTTAATATTGCATGCTGATTGTTTGAAAATCAAATTTAATAGAAACCATTACTGGCTTCTCCCTGAGCCTCTAGAGCTCGCCCTCTGTCTACAAGCAATCAGTGGTTTCAGAGATGGAGAGAGCCCACCGGTCTCCTTCCTCATGGCTCTTCCTTCTTCTCATGGTCAAGCCTCCACCTGTGGCCTTGAATGGCAGTGAAGCCACTGCTGTCTCTCACCTCACTGAATGAACCTTAGTGGGAACCAAAGGGAACCTGTCCCCCTTCCCAGCTCCCATCTAGCATCAGGTGAACACATGACCTATGTTGGTCCAAAGCTCCTGGCCCTGAGACTTGGAATATTTTTTTAATTGAGATGTAAATGCAAGCCATTTAAAAGTGAGTAATTATTCTGCCTCTGAGTTCACTGTCAGTGCTGTGCGCGAACATCACCAGGATCCCAGCTCAGGACGCTCATACACTCCCCCAGAGGATGTCCCATAGGCAGCCAGGCTGGCCCTAGTTAATTCACTACCTCTCAGGCTCTGCCCCACCTACCACACTCCCCGCCCGCCCCCCCCCCCATGGCCCAGTCAAGAGAGTGTTTGCCTTGTAAGCCTGAAGACCTGAACTGAATCCCCAGAAGTCAAATTAAGACAAAAAGCCAGGACACAGGCCTGAAGCCCCAGCCTAGAAGAGGCAGAGACAGTTGGGTCCCAGAGGCTTGTTGACCAAGCAGCCAGATCTACTTGAAGAGTTCCGGGTCAGTGAGAGAACCCATTTCATTAAAAAAGGAAAAATTAAAAGGTGCTTGGTGCCTTGGAGAATGAAGTCTGGGGTTATTTGTGCTCCATATGCATGCAGATACATGTGTACACACACATGAACACACACCCACACACGTGAACACACACCCACACACGTGAACACCCACCCACACACTCACGTGAATGTTAAGTTCAAATCCGTGAAGTCCCCCAAAAACCAACAAGGAGACTGAGTCCCATATGGAAAAGCAAAGAGCCTTTATTTTAAGCAAGTTTGCAAACTCGGTCTCTCCGCATGTCTAACATATTGGAATAAACGGAGAGCCCCGAGCTCAGGTAGAGTTGGGTTTTTATAGTAGTAAAGGTGGGGGTGAGGGGTTTCTGAGGTTCAGGGTCCTTGATTGGCTGTCTAGAGGTGTCCTGGTGAGTGCATACTCTCAGGTGGTCCTCTCTACAGTGGTTGAACTAATAAGCATCTCCTTTGGATGGTCTGTTCTTGGGTGGTGCTCAGGTAATCTTAGTTTATGGTCCTTCCTGCAACCAGGTATTGCTTCAGGGTAAACTACTGAGATTAAATTTATCGATGGCTGAGTCCTACACTGGCAGGGGATAATGGTTGGAAGTAAAGAACCTCCTTTGGGTGATCTGTTCATATTTAGCTTATCATGGCTGGCTCCTACAGAGAACACACATCTACCCCCCCCCACACACACAAAGGATCAGACACCTCACTGTCGATGTGACTAACATTTATTCTCATGTTTCTAGACTCTCTTTTAAAATTGTTTTCCCAGATAGGGTTTCTCTATGTAGCCCCAGCTGTCCTGGAACTCACTTTGTAGACTGGTCTAGCCTCGAACTCAAAGATCTCCTTGCCTCTGCCTCCTGAGTGCTGGGATTAAAGGCTTGAGACAACACACCTAGCCTTGTTTCTAGACCATTTCCCACATTTTAGCGGCCCTCAGGGCATCCTTCTTTTTAATAGTTGACAGTATTGTACTCCAAAGCCTGAGAGCATTGTATTTTTTCACTTGCTGATGGATGGTGCATTGTTTGTACATCTGGGCTGCTGTGAGGGACTTTGATTCCTGAGTGAGTGACCCTAGGGAGGGAGTCAGTCCATGCCCATTTCTCAGCGCAGTGGTGATGATGGAAGAGGGGTCCGGATAGTGTGTGTGGTGTGAATACAGACAGGATCTTCCTTGTGTTGTTTTGTCACCTTGGGGAGCATCCTTGGTTCCTGTTATTCTCATTCTCTGTCTCTCAGCTTCAGGTTGTCTGAGCCCCACCCCTATAAGCACATCTGTTACACCTGGCTGAGGTCCTGTGCCACTCCAGGTGAGACCACAACGAGTAAAGTAAATTTTATGTGAACATCCTTTTCTGTGTGCGCTCGCAATGGCACCCCGAGGACTTTTCTCTGATTCCAGTCAATTTCAAACCAGAAATAAGAGCTTAAAGAAGATGTAGGCTGAGGTAGCGGACAGAAAATCCCAGATGTCCGCTGCAGGAATGGCTTTGGAATCCTAAGGATGGGGAAAGAGGAAGGGCTGGGCAGGGCTCCCAAGAGCACGGAGGACCATCCTTTCATCCAGCCACAGACCAGAGAAGATCCACAGTCTGTCTGTTTGCTCACAACCCTTTGAGCAGGAGCAGGGGTCACCGAGGATGGGCAGGATGGGCAGGGGTGTCTGATTTGGGAACTTGGAAAGAAACAATGCTGAGACAGGTCCCAGCTGGTCAGTCTTCCTCATTTCCTCCTTCATACCCGACTCACTGGAACCCAAGCCTTCACACCTACCTGTGTGTGCCCACTCCCCATAGCCAAACAGGGTTCCTCTCCCTATAGCTGAACAGGCTGACTCAATGGTTGGCAGACAATGAAACTTGCAACTCATTATCCCTCTCCAGTGGTCCCTTAGCAATCACTCCTTTTCATCTTTATGCCAGCATTTCCTACTTTCTGAAATCCTCTTCTATTATTTGGGGTCTGCCTCTCCCAGAAGTGGGATGTAAGAGACCTCCTCCATCCCTGACATCCCAGTCAGTATGTGGCACGCAGCTGGTGCACGACTCACAGAATGAATGAAGGAGTAGAAGGAAGCTTGGGCCTATCCTAGCCAGAAGAAGGAATGGTGTCAATGAATGCTGGCTTCTGGGGTGGCATGGTACTGCAGTCTTGAACTCAGTGTATTGTAGTCACCAACACAGACCCTCACAGGACACCCCTCTCGGCAGACCTATAGGCAGTTACTAGATACTGGGGGTTCCTTAGTGATGTTGGTGGTGGAAAGGTGCCATGTTCCTGTAAGTACCTCCCTCATTTTCCTGTAAGCAACTTTAATGGAACCATTGGGTCACCAGACAGCACACACAGACACACACATCATACACACACATAAAATACACATATACACATTATACACACACCAACACATGATATACACACAAAACAAACACATAATCATATACACATTCATCCATCATATACACATATCATACTACACATACACATGCATACGATACACACACAAACATGTGATACACACACAGAAACAAATATACATACAACCACATATTATATATACACAAATATACATAATCCACACATCCACACACATCATACACTGCAATATACACATCACACACACAAATACACACTAAACAAATATACACATTATCATATCCACAGAGACATACATCATACACACATCATATCAAACACACACACACACACAGACATGACAGTATAAAGGGGGCATGGTTGGTAAGAGGAGAGGGTCTGGAGAATTTCAGGGATAAGACGATAACAGGGAATATGATAAAAATGTTACACACATGTATGGAAAGGCCATAATGAAATCTATATTATGTAATCATGTATAATTCATATAATTCCTTGTCTAAACTGGGGCTCAGGTCAGGACACAGAACCCCAAAATATGAGTGTGTGAGACCAGACTACACCTTTCCAAATGTTTCTTTGGCTGCTCTGAGGTATTGATTTTGAAAAGCTCAAGACAAAGTGTGACTGTCTTGGCTGGAAGCAGCTTACACCTTGAAGGCATCCACTTGGCCTGCACCAGTGAAAGGGGCTGAGAATTCCATCACCCAGAAGCTTCTATCCACCTAAGGAGCCAGTTTCTACACAGCATGCCCTTCTGCCCTGAACTCGTCACCATGCGGCCTTTACTCCTTGCTCACCTCAGGACCTGACCCTCCTCTGAGTTTCTTGTGTGACTCTTTGCTCAGAACTGAAAGTTCCATTAAGGCCCAGGAAGTGAACAAGAGGACTCAGAAAGCTCCGTCAACCCCAAGCCTCTCTTCTCCACATGGTTATCAAACAGTACATATTTGCTGAGGGAGAGAAGGCTCCTCCTTGGAACTGTCTGCAAGTTGTGCATGGAGCCAGGGATGCGGCTTGTTGGAGTCATCTTCCGGGCTGTGGTGGCTTTCCCCACACGGAGCTGTCCTTAAGTCACTCATGTTCCTGTAAGTAACCCCACCAATATCACAATTTAGCGGATGCCTTCCTAAGTGCGCCTTTGACTACACTAAACGCTGTCGGCCTGAGGACTGCCACTTCAGCATGCTGAGACACTTCCTGGGCAGACAAGGTTCCAACACGCACACGCTTCCACCAGCTGTGTTGTAAAACTCATCCAAATACAACCCACGTGTGTCCCTCAGACATCCCAGGAACCCTGGGTACCCCATGATACTCAAGGCTTTGTTACTTGAAATGGAGGTACGAGACCTGGTGTTTATCATCTTCAGCTCAAGAAGTCAAATTTAGTACTGGAAACGCAGCCTCTTGGCGCCTATGACAATTCTAGTTTCATGGCTGCAAGATTCCCCCCAAGTGGAATGAACACAGGCAGTGAATATTTAAGCAGCTCTGGGAGCGAGTTTGCATTTGAGGAAATTCCACGTAGAATCTGTGGAGCCAAGGGCGACTGTGTCTGGGAGGCTTGGCAGGGACAGGCAGGGGCAAGTGCAAGCCAGTGAGGAGCCATGGCATCTCCTCACCCTGGGATAGGCTTTGGGGGCCTACAAACAAAGCGTACAATGTTGTGGGGGCGTTGAGCATGATCTGTAGTTACTTCTCTGCGTGGAAAGTCGAGGAGGCTTCAAGACTCAATTGACTGTCTTTTAAACACACAGCCACAAAACCTTGTGCTTCAATGAACGTGAATCTGTGGGTGGGATGCTGTGTTAATTTTTTCATCACTGTGATGGACCCGCCCACAAATTGACACAGGCAACTTCAGGGAGGATTTGTGACCTCCCCCACCTTTTCCATGGGCTATGACTCTATCTGGAGTGGGCCCTTTGAAGGGGCAATTATAGCTACAGCAGGCCCTAATGACTTGTGTTTATAAAAAGAAAGGGTGATCCCAGGTGTGACGGAAGAGGGGGCGCCTAGGAGGGCAGCAGCCTTGGGAGAAACAATCCTGCTAACAATGGGAGCCTGGACTTGTGGGCTCTAGAAGCACAGAAAATTGTTCTCTGATGTTCCAACCTCAGTCTTTAGGGTTTTGTCATGGTGGTCCCAGTAGCTTAATACAAGTATCTTCATTGAGAAGACTGGACCTAAGGCTGGGAGTAGAGGTGTGTGCCTTTAATTATAGCACTCAGGAGGTAGAATCAGGTGGATCTCTCCGAGTTTGAGGCCAGCCTGGTTTACATAGCAAGTTCAAGACCCAACCAGGGCTATGTAGTGAGACCCTGTCAAAAAAACAAAAAAAAGGAAAGTTGATTCTGAGACCTCCCAGTGGCCCTGATTTGGCAGGAAGTTGCTTTCCAAGTTCACACTCTGGCCTGCTTCAGTTCTGAGGAGGTGATGCCACGTGTAGTCTTTAAGGGTTGATGTCCACGTCCATCCTGACTTCATGAGACTAAGAGGAGGGATAACATTCTTGATGCTTTGATACTCCAGGGAAATGTGTCAGGATGGAGAGCCACTTCCGATGAGAACAGTCGGATGTGTAGTAGAGGGAGAAAGGTAACTGAGTCTATCCTTGCACTGTCAGGGGCTCTGGGGTTGAAGGATGAGATGGAGCTGGGCCCATACTTGTGGATGGTGACTCTGGGCTGTAATAGCTGCATTTCATGGTGTCTCCACAGAACAGCAGTTGGTCCTCCCTCCCTCTCTCCCTCCCTCCCTCTCTTCTTCCATCCCTCTTTCCATATCCACGTCTTTTTAAAAAATCTTTTATTCAAATTTTTTCATTTTACTTATCAACCACAGTTCCCTCTCCTTCCCCTCCCTCCCACCCTCCCCACCTTCCCTCTAACTCCCCCCCCCCTTCTACTCCTCAGAAAGGGTAAAGCCTCCCACGGGGAGTCAACAAAGTCTGGCCTATCAAGTTGAGGTAGGACCAAGGCCCTCCATAGGGAATGGGCTCCAAAAGGCCAGCTCATGCACTTGGGATAAATCTTGCCATACCCACTTCTTAAGAGTCTCTGGCTTTGTCTTCATTTGTGGTCTAAGATTCTTCAATCCCAGGAATACAAATTTGAAAGTCAACCTCAATTTTGAGCCCCACCTCTCCTGGGACTCCCAGAGCCCATTGGAAAAAAAATCACACCATGTTTAGATCCTATTAGAAAATGATCATTAACTTCGTTGCTGCCCTGCCTTGTCCACTGCTGTGTCCGGGCCTGCTGGAGCAGGAGGCTGCCACTTCTCAAGTGTGTGCCTGTAAATCAGGTGTAAGATTTTCTAGAGGGTGGAGCCTTTGGAGGGCTGGGCAGAAGCAGAGAGGGCTCAAGGGGATGGTGCAAATGTCCCTCAAGTGTCCATCGCAAGGTCTCCAGCATGCCCTGCTTGCTGAAGGGGAGGATGGATATTCCAGGGCACTCACTCTAACTCAGCATTTTGTCCCCCCCCACATCTATTCTTGGAACAAGATCAATACTCCTTCATCAGCAGGCAATGCTGAGCATCGTGACTCTTCACTGCCAGCACCTCCAGAGTTTCCAATAGCTGGTGCATAACTAATGGACGTCATCTAAGACACGGGAGGAAGGTGTCACAAGAAGCCAGCCCTAACATCCGAGGCCAAGTGAAAAGTCAATTAGAAAAATCAGAAAACATTTTCTTCATGATTAGCCAGCCCAAGGAGGATCTGGATTCTGCCAACAGTGTGGTGACAGTAGCCAGGTGTGATATGGAAGGGAGACCTGTCCATCAAGGGGAAGGAAGCAGGTGCCTTTGAATCCATTTGTATATTCTGGCTCTTTCACCCCAAACCTCACGCCAATCACTAGGGAAGTCATAGGAGAATTTTTTTTTTCCTCTCCCACTCTCTCCAATTCTTGGCTCCAAACAGGACTTTTTTTTTTTAATGAATATGCAATTGTCACATTTTCATCCTTATTGTTACACAAGGTGTCCTGATCAATTTTAACTGGCAAGTGTGACACAGCCTAGAGCCATCTGAGAGGAGAAGCTTCAGTGGACGACTTGCCTGGATCAGACTGGCCTCTGAATATGTCCGCATGGGGATTGTCTTGGTTGTCAATTGTATAGGAGGGCTCTGTCCACTGTGGGTGGAGCCACTCCAGAGACAAGGGTCCTGGGATATATAAGAAAGGGAGCTGAGTATGAGCCACATGAAGCATTAAGCAGCATCCTCCATGTTTCTCTAGCTGTGAGTTCCTCAGTTGGGGGTGCTGCTGTGTGGAGAGGCAAGGGAACCTGCCTGCAGGTGCCTGCCTTGAGCTCCTGCCTTGACTCCTCTCACTGGTGGACTGGGACCTGAAGTTGTAAGCCAAAATAAACCTTCCTTCCTCTAAGTCTCTTTTGGTCAGGTCTTTTCTGTTTGTTTCTGCAGCAACATGAAACTAGAAGACAAGGCAAACCACTTGCCTTGGGTTTGGTTTGAGTCTGGGGGGCTCCTACAGGTTCAGGATTTGATAACTGGGTTCCCAGATGGCTGTGCTATTTTGCATATTTTTGGAAACATTGGGAAGTGAAGCCTCGCTAGAAGAAATTAGGCAGTGAGGGACAGGTTCTTAAACGTCTATTTTCCCTGACCAAGTCCTGTCATTCTCTCTCTGCATCCTGGCACTCATGGCCTGAACAGTCTCCACCATGTTTTCCGGATGATGCATTGAGCTGCCTGCCCTGCCTTCCTCACTGTGAGGGATGGACACCCTTTGATGCCAGCAACTGCAACAAATCTCTCCCCTCCTCTAAATTGTGCTCCCAGGTGTTACGATCACAGTGATGCAAAGCTGGCCATGGTACCCAGGGAACTCCACACTGCCAGGCTCTGTCTGACATATGGCTCCCATGTCATTACCATGTTAAGACTTGGTTTTATCCTGAGCACACACATTGTCCTCTGAGTCAACAACTTTTTTTTCTAAAGATTTATTTATTTATTATGTATACAACATTCCTTCCATGTATGCTTGCATGCCAGAAGAGGGCACCAGATCTCATTATAGATGGCTGTGAGCCACCATGTGGTTGCTGGGAATTGAACTCAGGACCTCTGGAAGAGCAGTCAGTGCTCTTAACCTCTGAGCCATCTCTCCAGCCCTGAGCCAACAACATTAAAACACAAAGTCAGATGGCCTCGAAGATGTGTTCTCAGCACATCTGTGAGTCCTCCATATGACTCTGTTCATATTTAGAACACCCATACTCTATTTCACAGTCTGCTTCAAACACCAAACTCAGGTCTCCTCCCTTAGGTCCCAATGACTCTCACATGTGATCGAGACAGCATTGGTGGGGCACCCTCCCTCATCAGTACACAGTGAAGCTCCATCATTCAAACCCCTCTGCCTCACTGAGCTCACATTGACCAAGATTTCATTGATGCTCCCTGTAGACATTGCTACTTCCTGTGGCTATATCTTGAGGACACGTATGCCAAGTAATGCCTTCAGTCTTAGGGCCGGGATGCTTGCTTCAGACAGAGCATAGAGCTCTGTGCATTTGAGGGGAAATGAGAGGAATCCAATGATGAGATTTATTGTTGAGGATTCCCAGTGAATCCGTGGGTTCCTGCATTTATTCTCATTTTACCGGTTAGATCCCAAATTTCAAATGTGGCTGGGTCTTATGGTACCAGTAGGTGATCAACATTGGCCACGATGGATTACTTTCCTAACCCACTATCTCAAACACCTCAAACTTAGCATCTTAAAACACCTGGTCAGAGGTCTGAATTCCAGGTGTAGAAATACTCTTGGTTTGGTTTTTTTTATTTTTTATTTTTTTAATCTTTTTTTTCTTTATTGTTAAAAGAAAAATTTACACTTCCTCCCCTTGTCCCAGGCCCTCCCGCTCCCCCACTATCCCTCCTCTCTCCCCCTGCTTTCTTAAGAGGGGGCAGGGTACCCTGCCTTGTGGGAAGCCCAAGGCTCTCCCCACTCCATCCCGGCTTAAGAAGGTGTATATCCATATAGACTAGCCAAAAAAGCCAATACATGCAGAAGAGATAGGTCCCTGTGCAATTATCATTGGCTTCTCAGACAGCCCCCTTGGTTTGGGTTCCTTATCAGCTCATATATATATATAGCTCCTTATCAGCTCCTATAGTTGAATGACAGGAGGAAGCAGGTGGGTGGGGGAGGAAAGGCGGAGCTTGAAGGTTCCAGCCCTGTTTACAGGTCCCACCTCTGCCTCCTGATCCACCCAGTGGGAATCTACTATATTAAGCTCCTGCCATGGACTGACCCCCTCAGGCCAACCATACACCACAAGGGATTGAAGATTCTCAACCAGCAGGCGGAATAAACTCTTCCTCATTTATGTAGCTTCTTTCCAGTGTTTGGTCACAGCAGTAAGAGTAACTCAGAGTTAAAGAGATGGCTGAGTATTTGAGAGCACTGGCTGGCCTTGCAAAGGGCCTGGGATGTTGGGGACTGTCGCCCCAACATAGAAACTGGTGCTTTGCCCTAAGCGTGTTCTCGGAGGCGCGTGGAAGAAACAGACTCTTTTACACCATCATCGTCCAAAGGCAGCTCAGGACTTCTTGTCCTTTACAGCATGACCTTGCGTTTATTTCTCTTCCCCAAGCTCTGCCCAAACCTGAATTGCTCCTCCACCCTCAGGAATTCTCTATTCACATTCCTTTTCCGGGAGACACCACACCTTTCATCCATACATTTGCATATCTCACCAGCTTTGGAGCCAGCAACTCCTTCCTGGGCAATCTACATGTAAAAAGGAAGGCCGGAGCCAAGCCTTTTACCTTTTGTGTTTCTAAGTTGCTAGCTTTCCAGCTATCAAGCTGTATTCAAGCCATGGCCGTGTCAGGCTGGCGGATGTCAGAGCCCACACTGGGGTACAAGTCCCACATCGTAGGGTGGCTCACAACCTCCTGAGATTGCAGCTCCAGGACATCTGTCACCCTCTTTCGGCCTCCATAGGTACTGCATGGATGTGTTGCACAGACACACAAGAAAAACCTACACACATAAGATAAAATCTCAAATAAAGTAAAAAGAGGGTTCTCTAGCAGCCATCTTAGATTTCATGATTAAAGACAACATAGAATTTACATAGGGATCCTTCTGGCTGCAGGTAACAGCAAACCCACACAATCAATCTAAGTAAACAGAAAAGCGCAGTGTCCCACATGGAAAGTCTCAGGGACACAGACCCGAGTTGGGGGGATACCCCAGGAGTTCATGCTATATTTTCTATCTCTCTGTTAATGTCAGTCTTTGCCTCCCTCCACCGAGGATGACTGCATTATTCTCCCAGGGACCGTGTAAACCCAGCAATGACTTTGCACCCATTTTTAACCCAAGGATGCTTTCTCCAGGGGCCTCGGTGCTCATTTTCTCTCATTGGCCAGGACAGGATCACATGCTCACTCATGGACAAGAGACTCTACTGGCTTTCTCTCTGAGTGAGAGACAGATGACATCATCTCCCCGAAGGGTTATCAGATTCATTTGGGGTAGAGAGACAACATTCTGTGGTTCCATCACATTTAAAAGTGTGGGTATAGCTGCATTTTCATTCCACCAGCCTCTATTAGTTGTGGGGTTCAGAAACACACACGTCTATTTACTCCGCTGCCTATTTGTGTGAACACCTGGTATTTGCAGAAAGTGTCCCAAGTTATATTTCTCACTTGTTCTCGATCAGATAGGACTTGTATAGGCGAACAACCACAGACCCCTCCCAACGCTGCCAACTGCGTCTTTCAGAAAGCTTAATGGGAATATTTGCGAGTGCATGTTTTTGTGCAGTTCTGTCACCGTGCGTGGAGAAGGCTGTTGGCGTTTTAGATTTTGATGTTTTTGATGGAAGGAGGTGTCTTCGTTTACCACAGTCCGTCCCTGTTGCTGGGTTCTGATACCCCACATGGCTGCTCTGCTCAGCAACTTGAGGCTTTCAGAACACAGACCCTAAGGAGAATGACTGACGGATGCCTTGATACGAGACTGTGGTTTTTTTCTTTCTTTCTAGCTGTAGATCTTAAAGGAAGAGGGAGTTTTAAAAGAATCACTGAAAATTGCCTCTGTGTGTCTCCAGGGGCCTGTGATCCTTCAACCATGATTGACGAGACAGGTACTCTAATAACGAAATCAGCAGGGGGGACACTGGGCAGCCTCCCTGTTGGAAAAGTCTAAGTATAATGCCACCACCATCCTCCTCAGTCTGCTCTTGCTTTCAGAAGGTCTACCACCAACTGGGACCCACTCAAGGCATCAGATAAGCCTTTCTGTATTGGCATCAACACCTTCCAGGAAGTGTTCGGCAGCTGGTGTCTAAGGATGGTTGCCTGGGGTCTTGGGTAGTTTTTGCCTGGGTTGAGTCACCTGCAGCGCGATAAAAAAAAATTCATGTTTTAGCTCCACATATTTCTGGAAGTCCTCCAGGGCTGTGCTTCAGGAATTAATGTGTTTTGTGCCAGCCGGTCACCTCAAAAACTATTCTTTCTTTAAATGCCACCTCTTCCAATGCACATCCTCCTCCCTATTTATAGGTCATGAGCTCTGAATACTTACTTACCAAGTGAGCCCAAAGCTTGCTTGTTATCCATGAGTTGGGAGGGATTATGAAGGGTGGACTGAACAAGCCTGAACTATTTGGAGGCACAGTTCAGGTTTGGATCGACAATTAGAGAAGGAAAGAAAACATTTTTGACAAAATAGTATATGTGAATGGGAAAGGGGTAGCAATCTAACATCCAAATATAATCCACATGGCTTATCAGTAGTGTAAGCTGCATGTTTTCAAAAACAAATCTATCCTTACTATTTTGTGATTATGTGAATGTGTGTGTCTATGTGGGTACATGCATGTGAGTGTAATGTTCTCAGAGGCCAGAAGAGGGTGTCAGATCCCCTGGAGCTAGAGTTATAGGAGGTTGTGAGACACCGTGTGGGTGCTGGGAATAGAACCAGGTCTTCTGCAAGAGTAGTCAGTGCTCTTGACTACTGAGGCATCTCTCCAACACTTAAAATGAGTTGTGTGTTTTGAATGACGTCAGATGTAAATGCAAGTCTCTTTTAGGACATCTTTTCTATTGGCTTCAAGGAACGCTGCAATGGGGCCTTCATCAGTTTCTAGACAAGGCTCTCCTTCAACCTCCCCCAGTTTTGACTCAGTTTTTTCTCCTGTGGCTTTAGGGTCTTCCCTGTGTAGATCCTATATTCATCAATGTTTCCCCCACACCTCACATGGATCCTAAAGTCCATGCCTCTGATGGAAAAGCTATGAACTGAGTGTGGGGGGGTCTGGATTCTACCATCACTGGGATCCTGAGGGAGTTGTGTCTTGCCAGCCTCTGCTATGAACTGAGTGTGGGGGTCTGGATTCTACTGAGATCATCACTGGGATCCTGAGGGAGTTGTGTCTTGCCAGCCTCTGTTTCACTGTTTATACAGCAGAGAGCTTACACATGATGGCTTCTTTAATGTTCAGTGATTCCAGTTTATGAATAAATAATTACACACACACACCACCACCACCACCACTACCTTTTAAAGGATCTGCTATGAAGGGCCAGTGACAGCTGAGCCTTAAAGCCTGAGCCCCAAATCCCTGTATTGAATTCCAAGCTCCCAACCCCAACTGTTTTGTAAGATGTTATTGGAATTGAGGGAGATGATCATCTGAGACACCCTAATGTTTTAAGAGGTCAGATAAGCTACTCTGATGGGAAAGGCTTTTAATCCAAAAGGCCCGTGTATCTGTGAATCAAATTTGCAAGTCAAACCCTCAGACCCCACACTTGTGACTGGGATGTTTTGCAGTGAAGCCCAGGATTCCAAAATGGATGACAGCTCTAGGAACTCTGCTGCCTCCTTCTGGTCTCTTCCAGTACTGTATGCACTCAGTGCACAGACATACTCACACATAAAATAAAATAAAATAAAATAAAATAAGTTGAAGGGCATCCTTAGAATGAGGTTGTCTGCTTGCTGTTCACCACCATCCCAGAACGAAATCTGGGCTGAGCACACCCTACATTGTAGCCCAGATGCTGGGAACTAGTCCATCATCTAGGGCAAGTGTCTCTCTGTGCAGGGCATGTTTCCAGCCAAGTCCTGTGACCGGAAGTTTCCAGAAGGACATTACACCATCCACCGAGTCTTGGGATTAACTGATTAGAATTGCAGTGATGTGGAGAGGTTGGAAGGATGCGGGTCCAGAGTCTAATTACTATTTATTCTTGGATATTCTTAGCTCTCTAAATAGCCATTCCTTGCGTACCTCTACGGTCTGACCCAATATCTCATTACTAAGGGATAAACCTTTTTAGGAAGAGTTAGCTTAACAAAAATCCTGGTTTCCACCAACTGAAAGGCTAGAAAAGGCATCAGATAGCACGGAGGCCTAGAGCCGAGCTGCTCCACTTGGCTTTAATCAGCCGCCTACGTTTCTCCAATGTATTTGAAAAGTCCTGATTTATGATTTTTTTTTTGTCCTGTTGCTATGGAAATTTCTTCCACATTAGAATGTGGAATTTGGGGGAAACTTGAATGATTTCTGGCCACAGTCACTCACTTTTGACTCCAGAAATTATCCCCTGTGAGGGGAGAGTTGAACTTTTTTGTGACAGTCCCCAGATGACAGCTGTGGACCAGCCTTCAGCTGTATGTGGCCCAGAGCTGCTGTGGACACAGCTCCTGTAAGCTCCCAGAAGGTTGTGTGAGGAGTAAATATATTTCACACAAACGCCTTTCCTCAGCAAATGCACCTCAGATTTCTTCCACTCTGTGATCTTTTCTTGTTGGTCAAGCCTGAAAGACTCACTTGCTAACTTGTAAGATGGTCCTGAAAATGAAAGAAGTTTATTTCAAAACAAAATTAGGGGAGCTGACCACCACCGTCAGGCACCCGTTGGAAGTGATTTTAAAGTGAGATGTCAAAGAAAAGTTGTGGATTTTCAGTCCCCTAAACTAGACATTCTTTATTGGAATGTGACCGGAAATAGGTTCTTTCTATACAGCAATAGCTGTTCAGACCTACAAATACATTCTAAAATTATACAGCTAAAAGAAACATGCAGACAGGCAAGTCCTGGCAGATGGCAGAGAAATATCGTGCGGGGTATGGGGAAAAGGCTGCTTGTGCCTCGGGCATTTTCTTGTTAAAGCAAAAACTTCCCTAATGCAGAGGATATTGGTATTAAATAGGAGGCGGCAATGGGAAATAAATGAAGTTGAAATGAGTTCCTCTATGCTTCACACAGGGTAAACGAATCAAAAAAAACAACAATAACACTAAAGATTCTCATGCATTTGCTTGAATTCCCACCCAGGTAGCCACCGTGCCAGCAGTCAAATCAATATTTCAGTAAAAACCAATAAAAACACATAGAGAAAATAACCAGTCTCAATCATACGCATGCATGCCGCCAAAGCAAATCATTTCTTGACTCTAACTAGAGTAATACAAAGCTTTTAAAAAAATAATTCTTGTTTGAGTATGAGCCCCCAGTCAAGACCATCAAACTCTCCTGTTTGTCTCTGCACCGAGGTGGCTACGGCTGCAAACAATCTAAACCTGGGTGTGCTGTTGACTAAATGCTAAAGATGCATTCTTGCTATCCAACTTACCAGTTACAATGGCTACTCTTGGTTGTCAACTCGACTACATCTGGAATGAACTAGAACCCAAGTGACTGGGTACATCTGTGAGGAACTCCTTTTCCCTAAATGAAGCCATTCGAAGTGGTGACACTCATTTTTAATCTGGAACTTTTGAGGTAGGAAGATCCTCCTTTAATCTGAGCCACAGCTTCTGCTGGCAGCCCGTAGAAAGGCCATGGAAGGAAGCTTGCTCTCTTTGCCTGCTTGCCATCACTCTCACTGGCAAGTTCACACCTTTGTTGGCGTTTGAGGCTGCTTCTTCAGGGTTTCCAGTAGATCCTGAAGATCAGCTGAGACCTCAGCCTTGTAGACTGAACAACTGCTATCTACAACTTTCATTGGTAGATAGCCAGTGTTGGGCTAGCTGGACCACAGCCTGAAAGCTAAATTACTAGAATTAGAAATTCCACATATATGGACATTATTAGGATGAACATATATAGTATAATATTGTATATATACTTTGCCAATAGTGTTCCTTTAGCAAATCCTAACTAATACATCAGTGTAACTGGAGCCAGAGTCATTCGAGGGTTCTCCCAGGCAGAGGCCCCAGAGGGTAACTCTCCCCTCCATCCTCAGCTATATCCTGTCACAGCAGGGCAGGTCAGAAAAGTCACTCTTATTATTGAAAAAAAATGAAGCAAGAACTGTTAAAATGGCTCAGTCAATGAAGGGCTTTACACAAGCGGAAGGACCTGAGTTTGATCCCCCAAATCCTGGGAAACAGAGTTCACTTTGGCTCCTGCCTGTTCCTGAGGATCACATGACTATTCACACTGAGTCACTGTCATTAAAGGGCATCCAGAATTACAGGAGGGTACCTCTGTGAGGCAAGGGTACACTTGCAAGCATTTCTAAATTATCAGGAGCATTTTGCATTTGGAATAAACTTTCTGTAATTATTAAGTAAACATTCATTTGCAGGACAAATCCCTTCCTGCGGTTGGGAACTATTTTCCATACATTGGTCTTGCAAATATAAGAACAGAATAACATAAATCACAGACTTCGTCAGATGTGTGTGTGTGT
>JAQHUG010000116.1:5808513-5833966 GCA_028555095.1 Dicrostonyx torquatus | reverse complement strand
AAAGTGCGAACCAAGCTGTGGCCTTTGGGTTCAGATATCAGCAGATCAGCAGATATCAACTGGTGCTTTTGGTCAAGATATCTAGTGATCTTTGGTACTTGCTGTCTTCTGTTCCAAGGAAAAAGTAATCTGGGAAGGAAGTGCTTCAGAGTCTCTGGGGAGAACCAAGGCTGCTTCTTATGCTCCAGCAATAGTCTTTGGAGATGCTCTGAAGAGCTGTGATGTGAACTTTGCTGTGCTGTCTTAATGGGCCTGCCTATCCATTTGGGTTTTGGATGGTACCAGGCACCGGGCTTATAACAGAGCAGTCATTTTAACAGCACTGTGTTCATTGAGCCAACCTGCAGGTTTCGGGAGATGGATCAATAGCTAAAGCATTTTCCATATGAGGAGAACCCCACCTCAATGCAAGGTAGGAATGGAAGTCTATCTGTAATTCCAGTCTTGGCTGACAAGGGGCAGGGGAATCTCCAGAACAAGATGTCTAAAGAGATTAGGCATATTTATGAGTTCTGGGTTTGATTGAGAGAGCCTGCCTCCTTGAATACGGTAGAAGAGTGATGGAGGATGATTCTTGAAGTCAACCTTGGGTCTCAACATGTATGTTGCATACTTCACTTCATGGATTAATACACGTAGAACATAAAAATGTACTACTATACACACATGAGAGAGAGAGAAAGAGAGAGTGAAAAAATAAAATAAATGAATTTAGCATCTGCATTGTGTGAGAATCTGAGAGTAATTTGGGGATCAGTTGTTTTGTAAAAAGAAAGACATCCTCTCCTTTGACTTTCTAGGACTTCCTCAAGGATACCAAGTTCAATTAATATTTTTTTTCCTCACCTAAAACTGAAAGACTGGATATATGTTAGAACGTGAAAATCAATACCAAACACAGGTTATGGCCGAGAAGATATTAGCGAGAAATACCCCCTGTAACTAGTGTACCCATAGAGACATGCCAGCCTGTCTCTGGGCTGAGAGTCAGTGCGCCCCTACCCCACATGCCACCTCCTCAAAGGGACAAAGCAATATCCCTTGAGGAGCACAGGCTCGTTTGCCATGACATTGCTCTGGCCTTGCTCCGTCTATTTCCATTCCTGATTTGCACAGAAGGGAGGCAGCGCAATTTATCATCTCTCGGGCCAACACAGCCATTTGGAGAAATCTATTTTCGTACATGCAGAGCGATGTCTTCAACTTGGCTGATTCCTGAGCAAAATCAAATCATGCCAGCTGCGGAACCCCCCAAGAGCCACTCGCCTCCCTATACAGGCGCCCTAACCAAAACACTTCCCCCTTTCCATAGCCACATGTATAGAAAAGCAAGGCCTGCAAGAAACATTCTTGTAGGGCGAGGGTTTGCAGGAAGTAATACACACACCGAGTGTAGATATGGCTTCAGGCTCTGTTTTGTTTGTTTGTTTTTTTTTGTGTGTATGCCTGAAATAAATATTCTGGGGCTGTAACTTTTTTGATATTGCTTTATTTTCCATTTTCCTTTTCCAATCAGAATCTCAGCTCCCCATTCTTTGCCTCAGGTGGAAAGCAGGCATGTTTACTTCTGCAGGGATGCTGGTGGAGGAAGAAAAGCTTGAGGGGGGTGGCTAGAGACATGAATGGTTTGCAGACCGTGACACAGCTCTGAGGATAACCCATCAAATTCTTAAGTATTACTACTTGAGACTAAGAGAACTACTTTCAAATGAGGCCAAACCCATCTTGATCACTTTCACAGGGAGGTCAGCTGCCATCTTTTTGTTCTTTAGTTTTGAAGGCTGACACAGCCATGAGAGAGTCACCCCAGATACAGAGGGCAGGCGTGTGGTATCCAGGTTGGCCACTGTCCTTGGGAAGCTGTGGGTAGACTCATTAGAAGTAGTGCATCTTCTGGGATTTGCTCTCTCTGATCCTGAGTAGGAAGTGGGGCACTGGGCAGTTGCTAGCCAGTCTTGATTGCTCTGAGCTAGTGGTTACAGAGACCATGAGTCTGGATTCTTGTATCACGTCGGCTCTCAGTGATGTCCATTTAGACATCCAGATGTCTCCATGCCATTGTCATGCCATCTGAAATAGTGACTTTTCTCATTGCTGTGACAAGCAATAGGTCTGACAAGAGCTATTTAAGGATGGGAGAGTTTATCGTGGCTAACAGTTTGAGGGTAAAACCCATCATGGTTCCAGGAGCATGAGGGGGCTGGTCACATTGCACCCTCAATCAGGAAGAAGAGAGAGATGGATGCTGGTGTTCAGCTCACTTTCTCCTTTGTATTTAGCCCAGGACTTCAGCCGATGGTCTGAAGACCCACAGGGAGGGTCTTCCTGTCTCAGTTAAATATCCCTGGTGACATCCTCACAGACACGCCCAGAGGCGTGTATCCCGAGGATTCTGAATTCTCTCCACGGAAGATGAATTGGCGCAGAGATATAAGACAATTTCTCAGATGTGGGCAGCCAATAACTGTCACCTTGGCACACTGACATGTGAACACAGTCATTCCTGAGCTAAACTAATTCCTTAGTGGCCATGCTGGTTTATCCTATCAAGACAGCCTACACTCATTTGCCATTACGCTGTAAGGTTCACTAGGAGGTCATTATGTGTCTGCTTTGACTGTCTTGCTTACAGCAATCAAAGAGTTAATTGCAGACTTCATGAGGACCCTTTGCTTTGAAGAGACTAACATTCTGTGTTCGTTTTGTTTGTTGCTGCTCAGTCTTGGTTGACAAAGCCTTTTATTCCCCCCTCTGGGCATGGTTGTGTCCTGGCCGTGTCTGGGTCTCTCAGCTTTAAGGGTATTACAGCCTCTCTGTGCATCGTTCAATAAACAGCCTCTATCCAGCCTAAGCCCAGATTTACATACCTAAACATTCAACAATACACATGCATAGGCATTAGCCACCTCACCAAAGCATCCTTCGGGTGCTGTGGAGCTCAGCCACGTTTGGATAACGCTGCCTTCGATTGTGCATTTTATTTTAGCAGCATGTTTGTAAGATTTTTGACTTCGAAGCAGACTTAAAGGCGATTCTTCATATTTTTTGACTTCTTTTCTTATTTATTTTTTCAATCAAATCTTCCCAGTGCATCAGTAAACACAGCAATCTTCCAACAAGGCAGCTTAATTATCGGCTGTGCATGCTGCAAGAGTTCCTCTATGGGCACAGAGCTGTTATACTTTGTGCAGCCAGCCAGGGTCCCGGAAAAGGTGGCTGCCTGTGTATGCATTACCGTTCAGAGTCAGCTCTCCGAGCACATGGTGGTTTCTGTCTTTCCGAAGGTTCGCCTGCCTTTGGGAGTAGGTTCTCTTGTCTGAAAATTGGTGGCATGGAGATCACCCTTGAGACTGAAGTGACAAGCAGACAAGGGACTTCCTGTGAAGATGGCTGTTGTGTAGCAGTTCCTTCTGAGCTGAAACAGTCCATTCAGCTAAAACTCAGGAAGTAAACTACTCAAAAGATCTAGGAAGTCCCTGAAACCGAACAGTTCTGCTAGGTCTCTCCCTTCACAAGTGTTCATAAGCAGCAAGGACTGTTGGGAGTCACTCTCAGACCAGTTGAGGTGTTCAGAAAAGGCTTAAACTAACTGACCCACTTGGAAAGGATACTTCCAACCTGTTGAGTTGACTACAAGTAGTGTAAGTGTGCTCCAGGTTTCCAGGTTCTGTGAACTGTCATGGCGTGGGCTCTGTTGATGTTGTTTCTGTTTCTGAACAAGCATTCACTGTCTCCAGGTTGGGAACTAACAACAGATGAAAGTAAAGATGCTACTAAAGTCCAGCTCGACAAACCACTGTGTCTAGTTAAAGTTACTTACAGGAACAGTGCTGATGGGTTGCTTGGAGGAGCAGGGGTGACCCTAGAACAGTGGTGTCACCAAGGACTCTAATGCTATCAGGGATGGTGATCTCATGGACACTCCTTTAGTTGATTTTCTACCTTCAAATATTCTAGCAACTCCCAAGACCATGTGTGACACGTGGACAGAAGGGAATGATGACAATGATGACTGCTTCCCAGGTGAGGAGGCTGTTCCTGCCTTCCATTCTCCTACTAGGGAATGCTAACAGTTCCATCTCCACTGACCTAACTATCTCTGTGTTGCTTTTAGGATGTCGCCATGGCTACGGTGCCAAACATTCTGTAGCTCGCCATAGCAACTTCTGCTCTAGGAATGGCCAATGATCCTTTCATGCCATGCCCTGGGGAAATATTTTGGGCAACCCAAAAATCCTCAAAGCTGATTCTGTGACACCCACATCTCCACAGATTGATGATGGACTTTCAATCTCTAAAACTTTGAGCCCAAACAAACATCTTCCAAACTGTTTCTCTCAGGTATTTATCCCATGATGAACAGCTGCCTAACATAGGTACTGTGAAGTCGAGCCTAGTAGAGGGCTTTGAAATTGAGGCTCCCCTTCAGCGAGGAAGGGGAGCCGAATGACTGGCTTCATCTCACGAGTCCCAACCTGCTGAAACTCACACAGACTGACCACCAAGGGAATCTGGGGGTGCTGAGGCTAATCACACACAGTTCCTCTTTTCTATGGCCATTTAAAATGTCTAGGTTTTTACTGAGACTCTCCACCAGCCCGATTCTTAGCACCACAAAGCTACAGTGAGGACAGTCAGGCTAGCAGCAAACACTTGATTGCTCATACAAGTAAAAAGGTAAATTCCTTGGTGCCCCAAGAAGGAGAGAAGTCCTCAGTGTGTTTAGCCAGTTGTTCTCGTTTGCTTTCTCGGGCTAAAACACCGAGCAGAAGCAGTGTGAGGAGGAAAGGGCTTTGTTACAGCTCACAGCCCACAGTCCATCGCTGAGGGATGTTAGAGCAGGAACTCAAGGCAGGAACCTGGAACGAAAGGAGAGACCGATGTCACTTACTGATTCTTCTTCACGGCTTGCTCAGCCTGCTTCCTTATACTACCCAGGACCACCTACCAAGGGGGTGGCACTGCCCACAATGAGCTGCGGCCTCTCCTATCAATCATTAAGCAAGCAAATGCCCTGCAGGCGTGGCCACAGGTGAATATGATGGGGGTAATAATTAAGCTAAGGCCTCGCCTTTCCAGGTATGTCAAGCTGACAACTAGGATTAGCCATTCCATCAACATTGCTTTCAGAAAAGGAATATTTACGAGCTCTTCAGCCATGTGTTGGAGACATAAGCTCATCTTCTCGAAGATTAAATCACTTTCTTTAACTCTGCTGCTAGGACTGTCTCCTTGGAGGCCTGCTCTGAGATGTGACCACCCACTTGCAAATGACATCTGTGTCTCTGTCTGAGTGTCTGGTCATGGTGTCTGGCAGTCAGAGTAACTTTCTACTTATTACAAAGATGTAAGGGGCTTTATTTTCCCATCAGATAAATGGCAATGGATGCGATGTGATGGATAATACACAGCTGAAGATGTACAATGCTGGGCTCCATTTCTGTCTTTGCCAGCTTTCATGTGTCTTGTTCATGGTGCCCGTCTAGGTCTTTCCCAGTGTTTAGCGAGTCGTAAACCTGTCTCATCCATATTCTCCCAAATAGGCAGACTTCATGATGAGTTATCTTCTCGTCAAAGGTCAGTTAATATCTGTAGAATGGATGGGCAAAGGTGAAGTGTCCCAGTCTCTCAGTTCTACCTGTCTCAGCCAGTGGGATCTATCAGCACAATGATCTATAGGAGCGTTGCGAGGATTTCCCACATCCTTGGATACACAAAGGAATGCAGGTTTGTCTTCTAAATGACACACTGGCTGAAGGTTCCCGTGTCATAATTTCAGCTGCACAATTTCAAAGTGACATTTTAACAGCCGTGTGGATTGGTTTGGTTCAGTCTTCATCCCTGTTATTCCCAATGTAGTCCCAGGTATGAACACACACCTCTGCATGAATATGCTGTCTTGTGGGCATATGCTATTTTGGTAAACTGGCTTTTAGTTTACCAGCTGTACAATAAAGAGCTTGTGAAAAAAATTAATTGAAATGTTATTCCTACTAAATTTAAATATTTCAAAATTGAATTAACAAAATTAAAATAAAAGCACTGAGCATTAAATTAATTAAAATAAAAATTCCAAAACTTACATTGAAAGACTAAAAGAATTGGACAATATTCAATCAGTATCTAGGTCTATTCTCATACCCCACAATGGCATATAGCTGAAACATTGAGATGGAGAAACATTGGCCTCCATCCTGGACTAAGCTCAGACCTCCCTCTTGTTCATAGCAGGAATATTGGATGTGTCAAAATATACCTCTTCAGGAGCTAGAGAGATGGCTCAGTGGTTAAGAGCACTGACTCCTCTTTTAGAGAACCTGGATTTAGTTATCAGAACCTTCACGATTGTTCACAACCATTTGTAATACCAGTTCCCGGGGAGCTGATGCTCTACTGGCCTCTTTGGGCAGGGCACTCATAGAGTGTCCATATATGTATGCAAACAAAACCTTCATACACATAAAAGTAAAATAAAAATAAAATGTCTTTAAAATATCACTTCTATTGGCAGTTAGTGTATTTTAATGTTGTTCACGTAGCAAACCCCAATATTTCCTGGCTGTTTGATGTACTTGAACATGAAGATTCTTAGAAAAGTTGAATCATAGACACCCCTCTTGACCAGCTTTGTTTTCTGATGAATTAACTGGTAGATTTTTCACCTGAGGTGTCCAGAAGACAGCATCAGGTCCCTTAGAACTGGAGGTACAGACAGTTGTGAGCTGCCACATGGGTGCTGGGAACTGAACTGGGTTCTCTGAAAGAGCAGCCTGTGCTCTTGACCACTGATCCACCTCTCCAACTTTTGCCATTTTACTATGGGGAATAAAAGATGCAAAAATAAAGCCATGTGCATCTAGAATTTATTTGAGTCTTCAGTTTTCTGCTGCACAGGTCCTCAGGCTCGCCTTTTGTCCAATCAAGACACAGATCCACAGATGCAATCCAGGATCATGTGACACTTTCCAGTCTTTAAAGATGCCCCAAAAGTCCCCCAAACCCAAACCAAAATTTTTGCAGTAATTGCGCACATCAAGAGTGTGGTTAACAAAAGTGTACTGCAAATTAGTTACCAATTAAGTGGGTTTTTTTTTGTAAATGAAATGACATTGTGATTGATATAGAATATTGAAAGTACAGTTTTATTAGCACCTTGCATTTCTGGGAATCTTATATAAAATGAGCGTGCAGTCTTTAATTAGCTCAGTGTTAGCAAACGGCTAATGTGGGCCCAGGAGTGTAGGGTTTGATTACACCATGGAGCCGATGGGTTCTGAGGAGAGCTTGCCTCCCTCCCTGCTTAGGGAGGATTCTATTACAAAACACTTTTTAGGATTTGTAGTATGTTTGGTTTCTGCCAATAAAGAAAATAATTGACTCATTTGCAAACAGACATTTAGAAACCCAGCTAAGTGTGATGCAGGTGCATTGAAGCAGGGATCCTGGTTTTTTTTAAATCTTTGTTTGAAAAATTTCAAAGGAAAAATAAGAAAATAAGCATAAAGGAATTTTCCTACAAGGATTCTAGAGACTCAGTATCTTTTTATATTCACTCTGGAAATTGCTTCATCTGAGAGTCTTTACATGTGGGTGAGCCTTTATCAAGGATGTCAAATGTACTCCTAATGCTGTCTCCTAGTGACCCCATCCATAGCTGTTACACACACACACACACACACACACACACACACACACACACACACACACACACCAGAGGTATCAAGTACACAATTGTGTCTACAAAAGTTAATATTTGAGAGAGGTCTAAAATAATGCACAACTGAGTTATATTATGTTGTGTGCATGTGAGTTGAGAAAAATAGTTGATCTCCTCATCAAATCCAGTTGCCATGGATACTAGAAAGTTTATGAAATTTAAATAGACACTAAACAAATCAGCAGTCTTTACTCAGCAAAACCCACTGCCTGCATCAAGCTGGTCTCCCATTCTCCCTCTGCCTGGCTCAGGAGGACTGGCTATTCTCTAAGTTGGGTCCTTATCTAAACACATTATTTTGTATTTTTGGGGCTTGATGTAATCTAGATATTACAGACCCATCTATGCCACCATTGCGGTTTTTTGTTACCAATGTCTCCAGCAATATCTTGCAGGCAGGAAGCCACATCTTTTACCTTGGAGTCTGTGACCCCATTGCTTGGCATTTACCTCCTGAAAAATGCTTGTGGTCAAATTGGGCCATCATGACCAACTGTTGATAGGATATAGTCAATATCTACAGTGGTTTCACTTTCACACAGTACTTTCTGTGCGTGGATATGTGAGCATGTATGTCAGAGGTCGGCGGTATAGTCTTGCTCCATCACTCCCCACCTTATTTTTTGAGATGTGGTCTCTCTCTGAGCCTAGAGCTCATCGATTCATCCAGACTGTCTAGGCAGTGAGCTCTGGGAGTCTAAGGTCTCTGCTTCTCCAGTATGTACACTATCAATATGTGACCCAACGATTGGCTTTTGCTCTTGTGCTGAGAATCCACATGCAGTCTTCCTGCTTGCCCAGTAGAACACTGACTGAGCATCTCCATCGCCCTTGGTAATTGCTCATAATGATCAATTCTACATTAAGTGTGAGTTTTCATGATGACTTTGTCATCTAGGCAGTGTCACAGCCTGACAACAAGAAGAGCTAATGGGAAACATATCACTTATTTGTGCCACAGGAACAATCCTGGATGCTACCCATTACAAATTTATGTGCAGAGTTAATACCAAGCCACACAGTGGCACACCCTGGAAGCCTGTGGTCTTTTAGCTTCTTAAAGAAATAAGACTGAAGGTGTCTGGGACATTACTTTTTTGTCTAAAAGAAAATCTCCTTTTAAATAACTATAGATTCATAGGAAGTTGCAAAGATGGAATGGAATGGTCCCAGGTACTCTTTGCTCAGTGAATGAAGAGAATGAGAATATAATAAATTATCTAACCTGGGATACAAGACACCTATCCCCATTTAAGAGAAACAAATCTCATTATCTCCTACCCGAGGTTCTATCAATAATTGATACAGTATCTTTTCTCTCAGTTTAAGTCCTTTCTGTTTAAACTTGTTCAGATTAAGTGTTACACTAAGGGGCTCACCTCAAAACCCCAAAAGAAGGCCCCCCGCCGTACATCAGCTAGGCACAAGCAGACCCCAAAATTTAGACTGTGGAATTCATGTTTTAGACCACAGAATTAATGCTTCAGTGTTCTCTGGGTTCTCCCACAATGCCTTTCCCAGGCCAAGAGCTTGCCTGGTGATGGCAGACGATTCAGGCAAGAATACCAAAGACAGAGCAGCAGTAGGACTGGAGGGCAGAGCTGTTGGAGTTTGGAAATTTGCCTTGTTTCATTGCTGAGAGCGTTCTGACAAAAGTTTCAATCTTGTATCTTGCAAAGCAGGGAGAGTATTTGCCCGTTTAAATAATGAGCAAACACACAAGCTTTTCATTCTGCGGGGGACAATGGCCTGCAAAAGTCAAACAAAGCAAGCTGCCAATCACAGCCTGTTTCTCAAAATAGACTTTGTTTTCAGCTCTGGTCCAAAATAGATTCCCACTCGCCAGCACTTCGCTGTAAGTAGAGACTCATTTTCAGCAGGGCCTGCCTTTCTCCCAAGTCACTGGAGAGAAAAGAATGTTCTACTTAAAAATAGCAGACTCTTCCTCTATTTTTCTCTTGTCTTCTTTCTGCCCTGCATCATTTATGTTTCCAGGCACACTTTCTCCCTGTGCTTTTGCTGTGAACAAATCTATTCTACTCAAGCGGGAAGTGAACAGCTCCCATGGACCTTGATTCGGAGGCACCCAGCATCCACAGAAGGGGCTGGAAGTAAGAGGGGGTTGAGAGAAGGTGGAAGGAGAGAAAAAGAGGAAGGAAGGGAGTGAAAGGGGATGAGGGATGGGAGGTTGGTTAGTGGGTTAGTTAGTGACCCTGCTAAACAGCAGCACAGTCCAGCATGGGTGGCAGCAACTTGTGAACCTTACTGGGTCTCCCAGCAGGACAGACCCAAGCGAAATACCCATGGCGAAGAGAAGACATAAGCAAAGGTGAGTTGTCACTCAGATTGCAGGCACACCATTCATTTTCAAAAGGCAAAGAAAAATGACTTTAAAAAGGTTTACAGATTCCTAGGTCTGTTGAAAGTTGTTTCCATGTAGACTTAGGGCTTTTTTCAGTTTTGTTTTCTGATATCAGAGGGCATATATTATTTTAGTATTTTACACGGAGAGGCAGAAACCAGCTTCTTTTTAGGAAACTTGTAGATCTGGCCATAACAGGCCCAGTCCCTGCATGGCACCAATGGGCTGAAGCATCTGCTTGCATCAGTTTCCCGGATGCTTCTGTCACCAGGACCACTTACTATGGTACCTGTCTGGCCTCAAGAGCATGTGGGTAGGGTAGGGTCTTAGCTCTCATGTGTGCATGGTCTCTTTCTCTCTAGGTCAAAAAATGATTTGTGTTTTTGTTTATCTCTCTGTGCACATGAGTGCAGTGCCAATAGATGGCATCATAGACCCACTGGAGCTGGACTTACAGGTGGTTGTAAGCTGCCAGTTGGGTGCTGGCAACTAAACTCTAGTCCTCTGGGAGGCTACTGTGTGCTATTAAGCTTGGAACTGTTTCTCCAGATATTTTTCTGTTGATAGGAAGCAATCACACAATGAAATCTTCTTAAGGGTGGGGAGGTTTATTTTTGCTCAGTTTCAGAGGGACAGAGTCTATCATGTTTGCCAACGTGCAGTGTCAGGAACAGGAGACTGGCTAATTACATTGTGACCACACACAGGATGCAAGAGAACAGAAAGCGGGATTGGGCTGTGAAACCACAAGGCCTGCTCACATTACCCACTTCTGACAAGGCTCCGATTCCTTAAGGGTTCACAACCTCCCCCAAACAACACCATCAGCTGAGGAGCAAGGGTTCAAACCCACAAGTCTGCAGGGGATATTTCTCATTTGGAGCACAAGTATGGTCCCAAATGAGGCAGAGGAGACAGTGATTGTGTGGGTGGTGACTCAGGAATTGACCTGTCTCTAGGTGTCTCAGGAGCTGACCTGTCTCTCTCTGGATGGTTTGTGTGTCTCACCTGTGGGTGGCAACCTGAGGCAGCAAGAACAAAGTTGCCACATGCCTGCTGATTGTTAGTTTGATTGGGTGTGGAATCAGCTAGAAGATATCCCTATGGAAAGAGCTTAGCCAGACTGACAGCCTATCTATAAAGAGGTCTGAGGAAAAGTGGTGCTGATGCTGGCAGTCTTCCCTCCACACTTGTGAATGCTTCTTCCCTATCGCTGCTCTCACGCCTACCATCCTTCAATGGCCTTCCAATACACACTGAAGGTCAGCGTCTCTCCAGGAATCCTCCAGCTTTTCAGCGACAGGTTTCAAGGCATCCAATCATGTGGACAGAGCAGCCTGCGTTCTTTTCCTTTCTAGTGTACAGACAGTTGTTGGGCTGCTGAGCCCATGCCATGTAACCAATCTAAAAAAATCCCCTTTATAACGTAAATGCCTCCTATCTCTTCTCTTCTGGAGTCAGGGTGGAGCAGGCACAAGGACACTCAAAACAGCGGTGATGTCAGCCCAAAGCTTCCACACAGCATCTTCACTGAGTCTCATTGACTGACTCTCAACTTTCATCTGTGTTGAGGGTACCTCCATGTCCTGAGACCAGCAGGCTTTCTGGGTGTGTGGGGATAATGCGTGCGCCCGAGGAGGGCTTGAATTTACCTGCATGAAATATAGGTCTGATCCTCAAACAGTTGTATGAATTGCTTTTCTTTCTTGCAAGCTCCCATCATCCTCCATCTCCCACACTTCTCCATTGATGGGTTCTGAGCCAGACACTAGAGAGCCTGGGATACATATATGCAGAAAGTGCCAGTTTCTACCCAGGAGTGAGTATTTCCTGAATGTCTCTCACAGGTTGGAGATCATGTCTCCTCCAGTCTGTGTCCAAAAGGAAAAATACTGGGATAGTCTCCATTTAAACATGATAGGCAAGCTTTGACATTCTAGTGATGCCTAGATTTTTTTTTTTCACCGTAATCTTCTATAGTCTTTTGTTCAGTGGCTGCTGGGAAGGCTACCCCACAGCCGATGACTGATCTGATCAACTCTGGCTGTAGACACAGCATACAACAGACTGAGCCTATTGAACAAGTGAGTTGCAGTTTTTAATTATTATTATTTTGGTTCTGAAGGCTGGGAGGTTGATGTCAGAGTGCCAGAGCACTTAGGTTTATGTGAGGGCTTTTCCTGGCTTGTTGTCTTCATAAGGGGGTAGTGAGTGACAGGGAGAGGGAGGGAAAGAGGGAGAGAAAAGGGAGAAGAGGAGCTTTCATCATCTAAGCGTTATTGGATGAGGGCCCCACTGTGAAGACCTCCTTTATCTTAATCCTTCAGTTACCTACTGTCTTCATACACCACTTCACACGCTTTTGTTAAGAAGAAATGACCCAGTCTAATCCAGTTTATTTGTTCTTAATTCTTGGAACTTGAAATCTAAAGTCAAGGCACCAGCAGGGCTGTGTTGCTTGGCAGACTCCAGGAAACAACACCCCCACCCCCAACTCTTTCTGAAAATGAATGAAATGTATGCCCTGGCAATGCTGAAGCATGCATGGGCAGCCCACCGCAACTCTTTCTGTGTCCCTGATTTCTGCGTGGCAGCATCAATCACCACCTCAATTATCACGTGACTCCCTTTCAGTCCCGGGACCCTTTTCTTTTTTGTCAGAGGGACAACCATCATCCTCACCTCAACCTGATGTGAACTCATTATCTGTCTCACCCAAGGCCTCACTTCTACCCCGGGGCCACATGTGCTAAAGTTCCCGATGACTTTGGGTTAATTCAATGCAGTCCCCATGTCTGATAGCCCAGGTCAGAGGCTGTGCAGGTGTCCATGAGAACGGCCCACTGTGGGTCTCCAGCTCAGCAGTCTCGAAAAGGAAAAAGCTAGAGGAGCAGTTATGAAATACCATTAAAGTAATTTAATTTAAAGTAACTTAAATTTCCTGGCAATTATCCATCCATTTATCTAGGCCCCTCCTGAGTCTATTTCTAATTTTTGTGGCATAGGTTTTAAAAACAGTGAGTTTCTGATTAGTACCATCCCCATAGGCAGAGTCTCTCTCTCTCTCTCTCTCTCTCTCTCTCTCTCTCTCTCTCTCAACACTTATCAATTCCTCTGGCATATCAGCTATCTTCTCCTTTCCTTCCTCCCTCCCGCCTTCTTCAGCTTCCTTTTTTATCTCCTCATAGCCTACATATCTTCTCTCTTCAGTATTTGGTTTGAGTGGCACCGGGCAGGGCAGCTTCTGATTCCCCTTCGACTCCTCCAAACAACAACTCCCTTCAAGTTTCAATTTTTGTCCACTTGAAAGTCAAGCATGTAAATTATTTTTTTTCTGTTTGTCAAAATCATATTTAAAATGCCCATGCAGGTAGAAAACAAATGCCACTTGTATGAATAACTGCTCACATCCTAAGCAAGAGCCTCTGGAATTTGTTCAATCAATTCTGAATTCCTGGAGCCGTAATGCATAAAAGTCTTTCTGCTTTCCCTTCCCTATTTTTTAAAACATAAAATTTCTTTTTTTTTCTTCTCTTGCCTGACATCTTCCTTGCCCTCATCAAACTAGTTACTTTAACATTAGCTATTGATGGAAATTTTTATTCAAGAATATAGTTTTGTTGTTTGCTTTCGGCTTTTTAGTTTTCTCCTGTGTCAGGACCTGCATCCAGTTAACGAGGCCATTGTTTCCGCATACTCACCTTTAGCTCTGCAGAGCTGCATGGAGGACCCCAGATGTTCTTCCTCCAAAACAAATTAAAACACTGAATGTCTACCCTCTGCCAGGGGTTGGACCAAGGAGGTGGGTGCTCATTCGTAAAACTCAATTTTACTTTGTGATGGAGAAATAGATAAACGGAGACGGGCAGATCAGACAGCAAGGTGAAGAGTGGGTGAAATAAGATTGAGGTATCATGGAAACCCAATGGGAGTCTGCTATCACTAGAGGTCGGTCTAGGACTCTGGAGATTAAATTTAATTTAAAGAGCCAGACTGTGGAATCAGAGGCCATCTGGGGTTAGACAGGGGCTGGGTGGGGCTTCCAGGGAGGGACAGGTGGAGCCACTAACAGTCTCCTGTTAAAGAGACATGGTCACTTAAGTAGATACTGACCACAGTGAGGTCTGTGTTTGGCTCCCAGATCAACATCCTGATCTGATGGTGTGTTCTAGAAGGACCCCTGGGAGCTGTTGAACAGTGGCCCCATGTGATTTCTCTGTAACTGCTTCCATTCTTCCCAGAAATCTGTCTTCATCCAGAAACTGAGCACACACAGTCACTATATACTGGCATACAGCCAGGACCAAAGAAAGTTTTTATACTGCTTAGAGGATAATTATCTTCTTCTAAGGACGTGTCATGGTTTTCTTTTTTAATTTAAATTTTCATTGAGCAGGTTGCATAGGACTCTACTATCACGTGATTTATAACGAGCCTATAATGTACTTGGTGCATACGCCTCCCTTCGTCATCCTCCACTGTAATATCTAGATGTTGCTTATTTTTCTAAACCATTTTTTCTCTATAATTCATCTGCTTTCTCCTGCTGATCTCATTGAATTCATGTTTGAACTTATTTTTCTTCTTATTCATGAAGACATCTGATCCCCTAAAGCTGTAGTTACAGATGACCGTGAGCCACCCTGTGGGTGCTAGGAACCCAACCTGGGTCTTCTGCAATAGCAGCCAATGCTGTTAACTACGACAGTATCTCTTCAATCCTCCCTTGCTTTACAGAGTGTTTCTCACATTAAATTCTAGTGTCCATTTTTTTAAAAAAAAACTACTATTGCATTCAGTAATGTGAGAATGTGGTTCTTTTTATGCAGTAGCATGGTATTTTTCTTTGAATAATTTAACTAAATGAATCTCAGATTAATCAGTTGTGGTAGTTTGAATGTATTTGGCTCCCATAAGCTTATAGTGGGTAGCGGTATTAGGGAGTATAGTTTTGTTAGAGGAGACTGGATGACACATGCCTTTAATCCTGGAGGGCACCCCTTTAAACTGGGCCACAGCTTCTGTTGGAAGTGTGTCACTGTGGGGGCCCTGCTCTGAGGTCTTTTGCTCAAGTTTCAGTTAGTGTGATGGGCAGTCAACTCCCTGTGGCCTCTGAGTCAAGATGGAGGAGTCTCAGCTCCAGCACCACATCTGCTTGCATGCCTCTTCGCTCTCCGTCGTTGGTCCTAAATGGACTGAACCTCTGAACTGTAAGCTAGACACCCTCAATTAAATGTTTTCTTTGTGAGAGTTGCTGTGGTCATGGTGTCTCTTCACAGCAATAAAAACCCAAACTGAAACAGTTCATCTAATAAGATTGCCTATTCTATACTCTTTTTTTTTTTTCTCTTAAAGGAAAGTCTGGAAGAATGAAAACCATTATAACCATGAAGGTGGGGGTGAGACACAGGTTGAACCCAGGCAGATCAACAGGATTATGGGAGAGCTTCCAGTTTGGCCCTGGAGCCTTTCTCTATGGAGACTCCAGAAGGGTGGCTATACTGCTGTTAGTCATGGCGGTAAGGACAAGGGTAGAGTGTGTGTGGGCAGCCGGTCATGGTGTTGACCCTAAATGCTGACCAGCTGGCAGTTTGGATCCACTGAGATAGGAATCATAATTACTAATGAATGATGCAGCCCAAATTTCTTGGAGTAAAATCCGAATTTTCTGAAGATGGCAAAGAGCTTTCTTACTGAGCCTAGAACCAAAGAAGTTTAATAATTTAAAAGAGTTATTGCCAAATAAAACCAGATCTGTTTCTTAATATTATTTATGATAAGCATTGTAATTATCAGACAGTATTTTCTCTGTATATTTATGGTCGTTTATTCTCTCAGGCAAGTGAATAGCCTCGAGGTGCCTGTGGTGAGAAATTTTAATTTTGGATTTGTAATTTTAAGTTGAGAAGTTTAGGAGAGTTTATGTCAGTACCAACAAGAGTGGGGTGCTAGGCAAAAGTCAAGGGCTCTCTGGAAGTTTCTCTTGTGAGATTTATTAGGACTCCTTAAGTGTTTGAGAGTGCTTCCCATGTTAATGAGGTCTATCCGCTGCTTTAAAAGGAGCCAGATATGTTAAATTTATGAACACATTTTGAAATATTTAAAAGAATGTAATTCACTAACTCATTAAAATGCCCTCTTGGAAATGGCATTAAAGTAAAGGATATATGAATGGAGCGGTAGGAATTTCCCACCGAGCTTGGCGCCTTTGATGCGAGCGAGTGCCTCTCAATGCTTGTCTTTATAAGTCTGAATATCAAACAGAGAAGAATCAAAACAAGGAATGTGGCATCTTTTTATTTTTTTAATTTTTTTTTCTGCTTGGTGACAACTGAAGGAGTGAAATCTCAGAAAGAACATTGGGAAACCTGCCCTGGCTGTGGGAATGCTGGACAGGTTGCTTAGGTGAGCTCCATCAGTGGGAGCCTCAGAGACAGTGGGGGATATGAGCTGGAGGCAGCCTGGGGAACTTTCTAGAACATGGTTCTGAGTCTATGGATATAGTTTCTCAGTGTTGATATGTAATTTAACCAAACAATTTTAACCTCTACAACATAGACGTCCAGAACTTAGCTCTTTGTTCTTTTCATAGGAGAGCTCTCCTCCAGCCAGTTGGGAGGGTACCTCTGCTGGGGTCTAGGGAATTAGGATAAAGGGAAATCTTACCAGGAAGAGCTGGTCTATGTGGTGGGCATGGGGTCTGGGAGTGGAAGTCAGTCTCACAATGATGGTGTCAAAATGAAAGTTGTGTTGTCACCCAAGCCCTTTAATATCTTCATCGAACAAAAGGAACAGACAAATGTGCGAGGTGACAAACGCCTGCTGGGATGTGCGCGTCTAGCTTGCTCCATCCTGACACCTTTCCTTGCAACTCTCCTACTGCGTAGAGGGTGTAGGAGGCAATCCCCAGAACCGGACAGCTCTAAAGGAACTGGTCACCATCCACAGAAAGATGGATGTAGCTAGAGATGATCAGGTTAAATGAACTAAGTCAGTTTCAAAAACACAAGTTTTTTTTCTGTTATTTGTGGTTAGATTTTATTTTATTTTTTAAATATTTATTTATTTATTTATTATGTATACAATATTCTGTCTGTGTGTATGCCTGCAGGCCAGAAGAGGGCACCAGACCTCATTACGGATGGTTGTGAGCCACCATGTGGTTGCTGGGAATTGAACTCAGGACCTCTGGAAGAGCAGGCAATGCTCTTAACCTCTGAGCCATCTCTCCAGCCCCTGTGGTTAGATTTTATACAGGTGCATAAAATCATGTACGTATGTAGGACATGAAAGTAGACACAACACTGTGAAAGGTGACCTAGAGGACAAATGGAATTGTGGAAGGGAGAAAGGAGGGTCGTGGGTAGACGTGGGGCACAAATACACAAAATATGTTATATAGTTATTGGGATGCCTTACATAACTTAATACCTCATACAACTAAAATAAATAGAGTTTAGTAGTAAAAGCCAATTTTAAAACGAGGCAGGCTAGACTGCAGGCAGGGGAGCATCTTTGTGGAACACACCCTCAGCCTGTGCTATCCTCAGTGTCTGAGACCACTAAGCAGTAGTGATGATCATGGGACAGGAAGTGGAGTCATTGCTTGCTGACCCAGATCTGCAGGTCAGATGGAGTCTGCTATGCCAACAATGCCACTTCCTTTCTGGCTAATGATGAGGGAAGAGAGGTCCCAAACTGGTCAAACAGTGGTGGTGTTCTCTCATTCATTCATCTTCTCCTTATTGTTTTCTCCCCGCTTTCCACACTGGGCTGGTTGACATCATTCAGGAAGGTTTGTACTCCACAGGCCAGAGGCTTTTGGACTGTCGTTCACTGTGATGTTCTGATGGCTTTGGCTTCTCCAGGGTAACTTACAACACAGCTTGTGGTGAACCCCCCAACCAATGCTTCCAAGCGAAGACAGGACCAAACCTCTCTTCGTGGGGAATGGCTGTCCCCTAGGTAAAATAACCTGATGGGTGCTCAAGACAGAGAGAGGGACCCTTGGGACTGTTGGCAGGGAGAAGGGACAGTAAGCTCAGACCTTTGATCGGAGGTATGAGGAGAAAACTTGTCAGCAAACAGCATTGGATCTTTTATTGTTAGTGTTTCTAGGCTGTGTATTGTCTCTCATCTTCCTCTTGGTGTGAGGCTGTGTCATTACATCCTGCTTAGGGGTATATGGGGAAAGCAGGGGAGCTGAGGCCTAAGAACCCTACATGGTGCTCCCTGCTCCCTCCCTGCTTTGCCACAACCTCACCATCGCTTGGTGATACAACATGTCACATATTCTATTCAATTTTCATTCTCACACAAGCTCACCCAAGTACGAGAACTTGGAAGCTGTTTTTGTTTGTCCAGTGACAAAAGTAAGATATGAACCAAAGAGGTTGGCTTTGTGGTCATGCCCAGACACCATACTGCCCATTGATGTTGTTTTTCTTCATGAGTTTACAGAAGCCCCAAACACAGAAGCATAGGTCTGACCCCATCACTCCTAATCTGTCAATCACCCTCAGAATGGCCTCCATCATTCCTGACTGATTTAACTGAAGCCTTTAGCTTTGGTGGTGACAGCTGTCTGACCCTAAGCCCTGATAAGGAAATTTTGCTGTATATTCTTCTCCTGACTCTGCCCTTTCTGATAGGCAGTGATGGGGCAGGGTAGGGGTGCTGATCCAGGACTCCTGGGACCAAATTAGCAGCAGGAGGGAAGGGAGGATGCTCTGCTGGGATTGGACTATTAGTTTAAAGAGAGTCCCAGGAAAAGCCACCTTGGATTGTTCAAACCAACTTCAGCCTCCCTGTGCTTCCAATCTTTAGGCTTCCTTGTCCACTGCCACTTAGAGGGCAAGCCTGCTGACATGATGCCCAGCCTAGGACCCACCTGCCACACAAAGGGCAAACCTGCCCCAGCAAACATGTTGGGAGTAGCAATGATGCATAGGACTGAGCAATCCCCTTTGCCTCCCCTCTTCCCAGAAGCAGAGATGTTCTGATTAAAACATGACTGCTACATTCTCTGCAATCCAGCCTCCAAAGTCAGCTAGTCATAAAAAGGGCAACTTCTCCACAAAGCAAACCCACTCAGCGATCGCTCCTTCTGGGAGTTTGTTTTTGCTCTACACAGAGTCGCTTTATTGGGCGCTTCAATTTTAGGGCCACATCTGTTGCTGAGGCATTTATGGTTATTTTGCCATTTGGTTTCTCTTTACTGAAGGGCCCAGAAGGAGGGTAATTTAACCTCTGGACTGGTCTGTGACCTTTATCATCCACTCTTGCCTGGGAACATACAGGATCCAAAATTACAGTCACCCCACTGACACCTTGACAACAGGATCCAGAAAGGGCCTTCAGAGCAAAGGCCCCTCCGTTATCACCTTCATAGTGACCTTCCTTCACCCTTCACCAGCATCAATCATGCCACTGAGGAGGAATCTGGGAGAGGCCAGGCAGACTAGCCTCTGAACTATGATATGAGTAGCAGTCTGGCCTCACTTGCCCTCACATTGACTGGTGGCCGTCGCCTCTGCACCCTCTAGAACATTTTAGCCATTAGGGAATATGCCTGTGGATAGGTTTCTCTGCATCAACCATGGCGTGCCCAGTCTGGATCCTTCTCTCTAACTTTACTAAGGAGGCATTTTCTCTAGCGTATACTCTTGATTGTTGCTCATGCTGATGGGGAAGTTTGGGTCAGCGCATATAACATTATACGAATATGAAATTTGCATACTTACTTTAAAAGTCATCCCATGGTATCCATAGGGAATTGATTTCAGTCCCATCAGCCCCGTGTGAAAATCTCTTCATGTTCAATCTCCTTGTGTAAAACACATTTTTCCCTTCACAGCTAAATGTAGAAGATTTTCCATACATTTTACATCATTTGTAGATTCCAAAATAACTGATAATACAATGCAAGTATTACATAAATTATTGACGCTATTATCATATTGTATCAGGGAATACTGACAGGGAAAATTACCAGGCATATTTGGTGCAGAACTAGATCCTCTGAGCAGAACGGTTGTCCCCTCCCTCAGGTCAGCAGCAGTTGCTTGTGAGATCCCCTCAGCTGGGCTTGCTGACTGACATGCCTTCATAGAAGGGGTGGGTACCAGGGTTATCGGCTCTTAACCTCAGACTCCAGCCACTCCTCCCAGCAGTTTTTTTTGAAATTGTGCTCCAATTGCACATGGCCTCACAGTTCTGAAGAGGCTAGAGTCTATAGGCTGGAAAGGTTAGCTGAAGGGACACTTGGAGTGTAACTGCGATGAGGTCACAGGTACCTATCAGCAACCCGTTCCCCCATTCTCTGTTACTAAACCCAAAAAACTCACTGGTTCCTGTGGTAGTTTGAATAGGATTGACTCCCATTGTCATTAGTGAGCGGCACTACTTGAGGGGGATTAGGAGGTGTGGTCTTTTTGGAGTGGGTGTGGCCTTGTTAAAGGAAATATGGCACTTGCTGTAGGCTTTGGGGTTTCAAATGCTCAAACCATGTCCAGTGTCTATCTCTTTCCTCTGCCTGTGGATCGTGATGTAGAATTATCAAGTTATTCCTCCAGCACTTTGTCTGCCTGCCTGCCACCATGCTTCCTGCCATGATGACAATGAACTAAACCTCTGAACCTTTAGGCCAGCCCCAACTAAATGCTTCCCTTTATAAGAGCTGCCATGGTCATGACGTCTCTTCACAGCAACAGAACAGTGACTAAGACAACTACCCAGAGTGGACCTTGGGGGAATTGCACTTTGGTTTGTTATTGGGACCTTAGGAGGAAGGGAAGACGTAGTTTATGTCTCATTCAGGAAGGGAACTCTCGCAATGAAGTTCAACACAGACATAACCTTTTGGAATATTTTCTAAATATAGATGGTTGGGCTTGTGGGTATGGAACCTCCAGATATGAAGGGCCCCTTGTGGATTTTTTTAAATTTGTAACATATGTGTTACATGCGGTATGAGAGTGAGTATCAATTTTGACTACTGTCTGCTTTACTTGCTGAACAAAGTAACTTTGCAATAAGTGGAATAGAATGCTTAAAACAGAAAAGAAGTGGGCAGTCTGTAGGGAACTCTGCAGAGCAAATGCGAAGGGCAGCGAGTGAGACAAATATTTTTGAAATAAGGAAAGTTTTCTCTGAAAAAGTTGGGAGTAGTTAACAGACTTTTTAAGGGGTCTGAACTATTTAATCTCCCTAGCAGATAGCAGGGCTGGTTTTATTCAATGCACTGAATAAATGTGGTACCAGGTAGTTATTACCACAGACATCTGCGGATCAAACCAGAGCCCAACTTTCAGCCCCATAGAATGTAATGAGATTCAGGAATTGAAGGTTTGTTATAAATTAAAGATTAATACATATTTTTGATTTGACTGAGAAACCAAAGTGACAACAAGTGGATTAATTTGATAGATGTTTGCGGGATTTGTCTGACCCAAATAGGACAACAGGGATGCTTATCAAAGACACAGATACTCTCCTAAGGAAGGAGAAATCCAACTGAAGTGTTGATCTGCTGGGATACTGCTGCCAAGGAAGTCATAGCTGAGAATATGAAGCCTTACATCCAAAGGGATACCCCAGCAGACATGTCTGTACTGGTGTGTGTGTGTGTGTGTGTGTGTGCGCACACGTTTCACGTGCATGTACATGTGTGGGTAGGTACACAGGCATGCATGTGCTTGTGTGTATGTGTAGACCAGAAGACAACTAGGCTTCTTTTTCTATATTTTGTAATGTTAGTGTATATTCTATGTCATTATACACTTACAACGTGTGTGATATGATTTTATAGGGGATTATACTTAAGAGTTTGCAGAAATCTCAGAAGAGACTTTGAACTTTGGGCTTTCCAACCTTGTTGAGACTGTGATAGGTTACAGAAGCTGTTAAAGTTAGACTAAGTGCATTTTTGCATTATGATATGGCTACAAGCCTTTGGGGGCTGGGAAAGGGAATGTGGTGGTTTGAAGAAAATGGCACCAAAGGGAGTAGATCTATTAGGAGGTGTGGCCTTGTTGGAGTAGGTGTGGTCCTGTTGGAGAAAGCGTATCACTGTGGAGGTGGGCTCTGAGGTCTCATTGATGCTCAAGCCGTGCCCAGTGTCTCAGATCACTTCCTACTTCTCCATCACCATGTCTGCCTGCAGGCCACCATGTCACACCATGATGATAATGGACTAAACTTCTGGAAATGTAAACCACCCCAATTGAGTCTTCTTCCTTTCTAAGGGTTCTTCTGATCATGTATCTCTTTACAGCAATAGAAACCCTAATTAATACAGGTACTACAGACCTTGGTTTTGCTATGTGGTCTCTCACTGGCCTGGAACTCACCATGCATGCCAGGCTAGCTGGTCAGCAGGCTCCAGGAGTCTGCCTGCCTCAACCTCCCTGGTGCTGGGATTATAGATGCACACCACTATCCTCAACTTTTCAAATAGGTCCTAGGGATTGAGCTCAGGCTTTCAAGTGCAAAGCAAGCACTCTACAGACAGAGTCAACTCCCCAGCACCTTTTCTTCCTTGCCTACGGATTCTAAAACCAAATCCAGAGGAGACAAAGCTTGTGGAGAATAGACAGGAAAGCTGGCTGCCTCCCTGTGCAGGCTTTATGTCACCAGCAATGACCACTGCTGAACCATGGTCCACCGGGGTCAGTTTTCTCCCTTTCAGAAGCATATAGTGATTTAGAAGTTTACATAAAATATTCCCTAATTGTAGATTGTGGTAGCTTATTCAGAATACTCCCTTCCAACCCACATCTTCAAATAATTTACTAAATATCACTTAGCTGATCTTAACTCAAAAGTCACCTATGCACACACTTCACACACTTAACCAATTTCTGGTCCGTGGTTGCCATTCAAACATGTAAACTTAATTTTATCCTATTTTCTGCTTTTTCCAAGTGAAGTTATAAGCCTGAATTTTACATTTAATTTCATAGTGTTCCCCAAATGCAATACCATTTCAGGACGCATTTAACCTATGAAACAGTTTGACCTGTTAACAGAGTCCACTCCTGGTCACATTGGTCTGAGAATTGCCTTCTCATTGGAAAAGGCAAGGTGTAGGAAGACAGCCACCATAACCATGCAGGGCCAATGTGAAGAAAGGGACCCGAGAAACGTATATACACCAAAATCAAAGAAAGATGTGTTGGTGACAAACACTACACACAGTGTGGGTGCCATCATCACTGGGCCATTTTCCATTTACAGTAGACGTAAGTAGTTGATTCCAGCCCATGGTAACCACATCCCATAGTACTACAGACAATTGGCCCATATAATATGCTAGCAACTAGGGCTGATATGGACTGGACTCATGCCCCCTTGTCCACAAGGCCCTCCCTGTCTTTGTGAACATGCTTATTCACACACTCATACCGAGTGCTACACACAAAAGAGTTCCCAACCAGACCCAAGACTGCTGTCCTTCAGAGGGCTTCCTACAGACAGTGCATGGTACTCAGATCAATGACTTTCTGCACCTGTCTGTTAATTCAAGCACTATGGCTATAATACTGAGTGCCTACTTTTAGAAGGTGCTTGTGTGCACGGCTCTCAATACGTGCTCTGGTCCTGGAGTCTCTGCTGGACATCTCTGGTGCAGGATGTTTCACACTGGTTGGCATGACTCATGACACCCTAATATAAGCACTGAAGAAGACTTGGATGAGTGTTCCCTTCTGGTTTTCTCTAGATTTTATTATATGTGTCTTTCCCCTTTCCTGCCTCGTCTGTGTAGCCATGTGCTGTGGGAAACTGCGTTCATGAGGGCTACTGAACACCAAATCCTGTGTATTCTCCAAGCAATGTTTTAAATGAACTGATTTGGGGAACCCTGAGACAGATCCCAAGTACAGTGTAATCCCTGTTATGTAGGCATTCCTCCACTGTCTTAATTTTGTCTCTGTGCCTCTTTGTCATGCATGGTGGCTCCAAGATGAATGTTCCTTGAACAGATGACTCGTGTAGGTGCTGAGAGGAGAGATCTGGGGAAATTTCATGACTCACAAGGGCTCAGAATTAACATCAAGCCTTTCAGAGGAACGATTGACTGATGTTTTGTTTCCTGCACAAGTCCCTTTGCAGGATTCAGTTGGTTTTTCCCCCAGTGTCCACATCCTAACAGCATGGCACTTTTCTCAAGCTCACCATCATAGCTGAGTTGGATACAGCTCACCGCTCATCAGCCACATATTTTATCTACAGAAGAAGCATGTTGTAGTGATGGAGGCAAACACAGGTGTTCCTAGAAAGGGAAATGGGCTCTAGAGTTGAATCTTTCTCAGAGGAGCTCCTATCGCTTTGTATAAGAGAGTACCAAGAGTCCAATGAACCGAGGTACGGGGGGGATACACAGCCATCTGAGAACTCATACAGAGCACATATAGGGACACCTCACAGAAAATACATTCAAAGAATTCTAACTTTATGTACAGCAAGTCCCTCAAGTGTGCCTGTTCTGGCATGCCAGGAGACAGAAGACATATTTACATAGCCTGGAATGTGGTGTCCACAGAGCAGTGCTTATAATTCCAAGTTTACATCTCTGATTCTCTGAGTCTCTAAGTCTTAGATTGCTCATCCTTAAGCTGTATTTAAGGGTCCAGGTTACAGGCACTTGGAAGTGGGATGACATCATGTCTATGTGAGCATCATGCCCGGCCAAAGTCACTGATGCCTGTGAAGCATCATCAGCCATGATGATCATCACAGCTTGGGCCATCTGAGCCAGGGAAAGTTTCCAAGGTTGAGGATGTTTATGAAATCATCCTCTGGGGACCACACCTGTGGAAAGGCAGCTGGAACTGGGTGCACAGGGGTGGGGAGACCAACAATGCTGACGAGCAGTGAAGTTCTAAAGCAAGCTTTAGTTGACTCCACAAGGACATTCTATGACAGGGTGGTTTAGGGAGTTTCCCTAGTGAGGCTAAGCTAGCCAAGTTTTCCGTCCTTGCATCAGTGAGTCATCAAATGCAGTTGCCCAAGAGAGGACACAGACTTGGCTGAGACACTGCTCTGTAGCTGAAGCCATTCCCAGACGGGTGGACAGCTACCAGTCAGCCGACTGCTCTCCCAGCACTGGTAGAAAAATGTTTGTGTCCTTGAAAGGCAGGCAGTGAGGCCCCTGAAAGTCCTAAGCATGGTAAAGGATGGTGGTGACTTGGAGGGTGGTGTCAATAAGGGGAATATAGTAAGTTCACACAGAATCAAAAATGTCCCCTAATAGGCTGGGATGATGGAGCCATAGAGAGCCACTCTCGTCTCTGCCTTAAAGTCACCTGTCAGCCTTCTGTCCTGCCCACTTCCCCATGAAGGCTTCCTGACTGAGCCTTGGTTCTGATCTATTT
>JAQHUG010000116.1:5784649-5802533 GCA_028555095.1 Dicrostonyx torquatus | reverse complement strand
ACCCTCTGGGATGTGGGACACAGAAAAGCTGGGGGAAGGGGAGAGGGAGTCTCCTAATCGAGCAGAGTGCCTGGGGGCTAGAGTTTGTCTTACCCTCAGTTGAGCAGGTGGATCTGAAGCTGTGGCACTCACCAAGGACCCGCTGCCATGAAAAGCGGTTCTGATCTATTTTAAGATATGTTTTAAACTGAGTTCAAATTGGATCTACGTGAAGAGCTCTTGAAGCCTGCATTAAGCACTTGAGCAATTTTTCTAAGTACCACAGACCCTGGCATGTGACAGGCTCAGGTAATCACTGCTGACATTGCGGTCCCTTACAGTTTCACGTGTATTGGAGAAACAGCCTCCAAAGGACAGGCTGAAATCTACTAACTGGTTTAATCTCGTTCATAGATTCTTTACATTTAACACCACCTCCACTTGACAGCGTGTTTAGCGTTTGTTCAGGAGAAAGTTGCTGGGATGGAGAGATGATGCAGAGGTTAAGAACACTGGATCCTCTTCCAGAGGACCTGAGTGCAGTTCATAGCACCCATAATGGCTGGTTCACAACTGCCTATAACTCTAGCTCCAGGGAATCTGACACCCTCTTCTGGACTGGGAACAACATACACATGCAGCCAACACACACCCCCACACACAAGCTCTCACACACACAGAGAACGGAGAAATAAAAATAAATCTTATAAAAATAGGATTTATATGATATATAAAGTTGTGTATATACATTTCATAAATGTAAATTGACACTCTCTAGGAGGACAAACACCTAACCTGTGGGAGACAATTTCCATTCAAACCACCACAGCTGACAAGATAAAAACAGTAAAACAAAGAGTCATATTTCTCTCCTTTTCATTGATACTTTTGAAAATTCAAACCGGAAAGATGTTTAGCTCATTAGTGAAATTACTTCAGGGCTAACCTTTGTAAATACATGATCATATTGACAAGAGTGTCAAATAATAATTAAATGACTGCTGGCCATGAAATAGGATGAGGGCAGTGTGCCAACGAGATGGTTACAGGTTCTGGGATCTGTTTGAGGTGGGTGAGAAAAGGCAGAACATCCGTGTTGAAAAGGTTAAAGGTTAAGAGGTGGCTTCTGCACCATGGAATCTGTAGGCTTGAGCTCCACCTGACCTCCAGGCATTTGGTTTGGGAGTTGCGACTGTGTGGGTAGCCACATCAGAAATGAAAATAGACTAAGAAAGAATCTATCTTCTCTGGCATGCTCGGAATCACAGTCCACACGTAGCCCATGAGCATACAGTCCCAGGCTGATACCCCAGAAGTGGGTTTTAATATAAGTAGAATAGTTACATAGTCATGTGACCATTGGGTCCATGAAAGGTAGTAGGTGGGGAGAGAGATGGACGCCTAATGACCTGGATGCAGATAGGGAGAGGGGAGGAATGCTTTCTGAGGAAAGGAGATCTGAGCAGATGGGGCACAGAAAACCTAAGTGAAGATGGAACTAAGGGAAATCCATACACACATGCACCCGCATGCACCCGCACATACTCACATGTGTGCACATGCACACACACACACATGCATGCACACAGTGTTTCACCTTAGAGCTCTTCAGATCAGAACTTTCCACATTTTTGGCATGCCTGTGTTTTGTCTGGGGTCTCAGCAGACTACTAACAAGGTACTCACCCGATCTCTCTCTCATCCAGAGGCACCAGGGAAAATCAGTTCTAGTTTCATTCATGTAGTTGAGAGGATCCAGCTTCTTGCAACTATAGTTCTAGAGTCCCCACTTCTCCAAGGACTGTTACTCGGGTCCTGCTCTGTACATGTAGTTTCCCACCGTCCTTGGCCACAACGCTAGCAATGATGCTGTCAGCCTTTCTTGTTTTCTTGAGACTGATTACTCCATGGCTTCTGCTTTCTTCAGCTAGAGAAAACTCTTTTAAAGAGTTTGGGAGACTGGTAAAGCCAAACTGGAAAATATAATTCAGGAAATAAGTAGGCTAACAAGTAGATAGTGCATACAAAAATGAACAAATGAATGTAGCCTGGATCACTAGATTATTTCCTTGAATTATAAAAATATCATTTGTTTTCAGAACATATTGTATGAGTGTTTTGCCTGCATGTATGCATGTGCTCATATGTATGCAGTGCCCAGAAAAGCCAGAAGAGGGCATCAGATTCCCAGGAACTGGACCTACAGATGGTGAGCCACCATGTGGGTGCTGAGAATCGAATGTGGGTCCTCTGGAAGAGCAGTAAGTGCTCTTAACCACTGAGACAATTCTACAGCCCCTCAAAAATCATTTTGTAGTATGGTATTTGTTCTACAGATTGTCATACTGATGAATATAGGTGTGTGTGGTGGATAGAGACCAGGGATCTATTTTGGGTGTTTTCCTCAGTTTCTCTCCACTTTATTATTAGAGACAAGATCTCTCATTCACCCTGAAGCCTCACCGATGAGACTACACTAGCTGGCCATCAAGCACCAGGGATTCTCCTGTCCTTATGCCCCTGGCACCAGGATCTATAGGTAGGATATTTCCCTATTCTCCCACTTTTTCATGGGTGGAAAAGGGATCAGAACTCAAGTCTTCATGCTTATACCATTAAGCACTTTATCAACTGAGCCACCTTCTCAGCCCCACGGCCCCTAACTTTAAGATGAATTGTGTGTTTTTGACACACAGCCTAATGCCATTCACTTTAGTTTTGCAGAAATTTCATTAAAAAGATGCAACATAAGAGCAGAAACCTTTGGCAAAATGATGTGCTTTTCATTAAATCGTGTCATTTGGTTGGGAGCCTGTTCCTGAGATTGACAGCTTTCATGTGGGGCCATCACAGCATCGTCCTTGACAGGCACCAGCTGCTCTATAATTTCATGTGTTTTATTTATTTCCTTTACCTAAATGTTTACTCTTGGTTTGTCCTAAGCTAAACTATCCACGAAAGGATGCGTTTGACGGGCTAATTATAATTCCTCTACCATACAATTAGAGTATAGCTACTAATTTTGAAAATAAAAGCTTAAAAGCAAACACATCAAGGTATTAACATTTGGGGAAACTTGGTGGAAGATGCAGTTATTTAATTATTTTAATTTTTTTGAAAAGGATTCATTTTTACATGTGAGTGTTTTCCTTGCATGCATGTCTTTGCACCATGTGTATACAACAGGCATAGAATCTAGAAAGAGATTTCCTAAAATTGGAGTTATGGGCAGTTATGACCTGCCACGTGAGTGCTGAGAACTGAACTTGTATCCTCTGCAAGAGCATCAAGTACTCTCAACCACTGAGTTAGGACCAGGCCCCCAATTCTAATATTTGCATGCAGTAAAACAATAGAAAGAAAATAATGGGAACCAGTTGATTTTATTAAAAAAAGACTTATTGTGAGGCTAGGAAGGGCTTTTATCTTTAAAAGGACACAGGTGTCTGCAAGTCAACAAGGAATTGCTATTGTCAAGATTTCCTTTGTTGCAAACGTGGTTGAATGACTCTTGTCATTGAGAACCCCAAGGCTTCTGAACATGGTCTAATGGTAGAACCTGACCCTGTGCACCCCGTCTCTGCCTCTTTTCTCCGCTGTAATTTAGCAATCTACCTTCAAGTGAAATCCATTCACACACACACAAACAAAATCAAGTCAGTGGTTCCTGGGGAAAGAAACCCTGAACTACATTGCATGTATACACACACACACACACACACACACACACACACACACACACTATAACCCCTTTCTCCCCAACACACACATAGCATTTCTGAATTTGCTACTAAAACTTTGGCAAATCCTGAACCACCTAGGATGGCTGGTTGCTCTGTCCAAGGAATGCACAGATTGGACTCCGTGGCTCCCGTTCATGTCCTTGGCTCTGTCATGAAATCACTGTGTGCCTCAATTTCCCTGTGTCTCAGGTTCCTTTCTGTAAAAACAGGCTCTAATCAGAGGAGTCTCACTCACGAGTCATTTTTTCCCATCTCTGTTGAACCCTGGCGCTGGTTTGTAAAAGAACACAACAGGCAGGTTAATGTAACTGGGAAAATTCCAGCTTAGACAGAAAGACAAGCAGAGTGACAGTCGGCTTGAGGAGGCTTCTCCCTGAGCTTCCTTGTGGACTGGAGGTGAGCCATGAGGTGGTAGAGACGCTGGCAGGAGACTGGGAGGTAGAGTTGCAGGTGGTATTTCTCCTGTGGTCAAAACTAAAGATACATGCAGAGCATAGAGGGGGAAGGGCCAAGCACCAGGGAAACTGGTTTTGCTGGCGGACAAGATACACAACACTCACTGGCAAAGAAGATGTTTTCGGATCAGAGATTTCACCTGAGATGGTAGGAAACATGAAGATAGAGCATAAGGCTCCAAAAGGCAAGCCCTTTGGCTAGGATTCTTCTAACTCACAGAGGACTCTGCAGAATCTAAACCACTCCCCGTCCCATCACTGCCTACAGAGTGTGGTGTTTCTCTCTGCTGTCTCCTGGAAATGTATATCTAGCAATTAGGAATGGCTTAACACGGAGGGCGAAATTCAGGGAAGAAGTTTGCACTTCCGTGACTGACGTTCTTCTGGGGTGGCTCAGAGGGTCAGTAATAGAATTTCCTGGAGTCTGAAGGCCAAGGAATAATTCAGAAATGCAGATCTGTTGCGTCTCAGGCTGATGGGCTGTTAAATTGAACAAAACTTCTGGGAAGTGGCCAAAAATCATTTTCAGCATATGAGACTCCAGACTGGTAATGCTTTCCTTTGGTTTATTTTCCAGGTTTGACTCGTGTGTCTGTGTGTGTGCGCATGTGTGCGCTCATGTGCATGCAGGTGTTTGTAGGCATGCATGCTTGCATTTGTGTGTGTGTGCACGTGGAGACCAGAGGTTGCTGTCAGGAATGATCCTCTACCACTCTTCTACCTCATTCACAGAGGCAGGGTCTCTCAGTCAAACCAAGAGCTTGTTTTGGCTAGTCTTGCTAGCTGCCTTGCTCTGGGGATTCTCTGTCACCTCCTCCCAGGCCTGGAATTACAGATGGATCACTGTACGAAGGCATTGCCATTGATTTGAATGTCCCTGGAGATCTGAACTCTGGTCTTCATGTCTGTGCCAGAAGACAAGCCCTCTAATCTCTGAGACATCTCCCCAACCCTCCTGTAATCTTTAAAATTCAACTGACTCAAGGAGAGATGGCTCAGTGGTTAAAGAGCACAGCTGTTCTTTCAGAGGACCTGGGTTCAGTTCTCAGCACCCACATGGTGACTCACAACCATCTGTAACTCCAGTTTCAGGGGTGCCAATGTTCTTTTCTGGCCTTCACAGGCACTAGGCATGCATGTGATATACAATATACGATATATATATATATATATCATACACACATTTAGGCAGAATACTTACATAATTAAAACAAAAAATATTTAAAAAATCAACTGATTAATAATAATTTGGGGGTGAGGTGGGCATTGGTTCTGATTGGTTTTCACTCCTTACAGCCACCAGCCTGGGCTGTGTTCAAGCAAAAGCAATACCGTGGCAGGGAAAGGAAGGGAAATGTCTCATCGTACCCATGAGTGAGAAACCAGCTTATCTCTCTATTTTTTTTCTTTTTACATTTCCCCCCAGTCTGTCCTGGGAGCTCAGTTGTGAGCAATGCAATCTTTCTCAATTATACTCAAATCACCCCATCTCTCTACTTCCCACTTTTATCAGCCTCTGGGACTCCAGAATCCTGACCTAGACACCTAGACACCTGCCACCTCTCTGAACATTTCTAACTCACTTGCCCTGACACAGGACGCTGGGCTGGATTAGCAGATCTCACCACACGGCCAGGAACTCCCTGGGTATCTGGCACCCCCTCTCATGACTTGTGTCCAGAGACTTGTGTCCAGTCTCCTCACCTGCCATCCTTTAGAGGCCCCGATCTGAGTTCCTCTTTAGGATTTTGTAATTCCTGCTTCTGTTGCACAGAACAAACCATGTCCCACCTCAGAAAAACTTCTGCATTTTTCTTTTGGGTGTGTAGGTTCCCTCTCTTAGCCATGTCTCCAGTAGCCCTCCTAAAATGGTCATATTAAACTTCCAAAGTTATGAAAGCCCCCTCTTTGTCACAGGGGACCCCTTTGTCTCAGCCAACATCCTCCATACTTGTTTGTCATTTACGCCCTTCCTTTATCTTCCTGGTATCTCTTCTGGGGGTTCCCTCTGTTAGGAGTCCATTCAGATGCCTTCCACAGTTGATTTATTAAGATTAAGAAAGCCTACCCCTAAATAAAGAACTGTTTAGTATACTCAAAAAAAAAAAAAGATTAAGAAAGCCTCCTTGCCCCAGTATGACTACATTGTGCCTTTTATTAGTTTACAGGTTCCTGTCTGTTCTCTGTTTGTGGATGGATTGTCTTTATCTGGTGGCCCTGAGAATGGAGACAATACTGTTCACTCATAACACGGGGCAGAAGAAAGAGAGGACGGCAGTTCCCTTACCTGGGCCACTGCATGGGCACTCTGGACTTAGGAAAGGAAGGATTTGCCTCAAATTTCCATCCCCAATAAGAAGGCCCAGTCATTGCAGGTAGATTGAGTTTGAGAGAGAGAGATGGAGTCAGATCCACCTCAAAGCTAAGAGTTTGTTAGAAATAACAACACGGCGCTGTCTGAAGGAAAGTTTCTGGTAGCAGGGTTTGCTCTAAAGGCTCTTGTGAGAGAGTCTGTGGGGGAGGTGTACCAGAGCCAAGGTCGGCTGACATCACCTAAGGAGACACAGACATTATGCTTTCTTCTATTTCTGGCAAAGGCAGGTGTTTAAAAAGTCCCACTGGCATTCCTCTAGAGAACTGTAGACTTTGCTAGACTGTGATGTGGATATGAGGGTGCTTGTTCAGGCTCTAAGACTGTCCCTGTTTAGGGCTTTTCTATTTGGGAGGGTCCATTCCCAGGAGGGGCTGAGACTTGATGCTTTAGAGATGTTTGGGAGAAAGGCTGCAGCTGGGCACCACCTGTCAACTCCTCAGAGCATCTGGCTCGGGGAAGGGGGTAGGGAGGGTAGGATGGGGGGTTAGCGGGGTGAAGTGGGGAGGATGGGTGGAGGGGTGGGTGTGTCTTGGGTTATGGGTGGCCATCTGGGGGAAACCACAAAATTTGCTTGTGGGACTAACAAAGAATTACTGGTACTGGAAAGAAGACCCACACAGAAAATGGAAGTGAGTATCGAAGAGAGGCAGTTAGAAAGCTGAGGCAGGGGACTTGAAGGTACAAATAGAAAGTAACAGTTACAGATTTAAGGTGGAGCTGATCTTAGCGGTCCTAAACACAAAGTAACAGTTACAGACCTGGAGGGCAGCTCGCAGAGTGAAAGCAACGGTTACAAAGAGAAAGAACAAAAACTGACAAACTTGATTAGCACAGATAAAACAACCCCCACCAAGGGCACAGGAGGGACCCCAGGGTAAGAGCCTATCCAGGGACTCCAGGTGGACTTTATATGGCTTCTGGGGCCCTACCCCCTGTAGACTCCCAGTGATGGGTAGTTTTATGTCAACTTGACCCAAGCTAAAGTCATCTGAGAGGAGGGGATTTCAATTAAGATACTGCTCCCATAAGGTGGGGCTGTAAGCAAGCCTGTAGGCCCTGGGCTCATAAGAAAGCAAGCCATGGGGAGCAAGCCAGTAAGCAGCACTTTTCTGTGGTGTCTGTATCAGCTCCTGCTTAAGTTACTGACCTCATTGTTATAGGAATCTGTGAGTGAAATAAACCCTTTTCTTCCCAAATTGTTTTTAGTCATGGTGTTTCATCACAGCACTAGTAACCTTAATAAGACACCCTCTCTTCTCTCTGACTGATCCTGCCTGGCTTATCAGTTACAATCTGTTGGGGAGGAGATAAAGAGATCAGGGAGCAGCCCTTCTTTTTATAAAAAATAATTATTTATTATGTATACAATATTCTTTTGGCATATATGACTGCAGGCCAGAAGAGGGCACCAGACCTCATTACAGATGGTTGTGAGCCACCATGTGGTTGCTGGGAATTGAACTCAGGACCTTTGGAAGAACAGGCAATGCTCTTAACTGCTGAGCCATCTTTCCATCCCGGGAGCAGCCCTTCTTAAAGAGACTCATCCCCATTACCCAAATTGGCCCAGATTCTGCAGATACCTTCATAAGCACGCTATTAATTCTCCTATTAATTCTCCATCTTCTTCCCAATTTTGATTACTTTATTACTCTCGTGTGTGTGTGTGTGTGTGTGTGTGTGTGTGTGTGTGTAGAGTTCAGAGGACAACTTGAGTGAATCAGTTCTCGCCTCTATCATGTAGGTCCTCGGGATTGAACCCAGGTCATCAGACTTGGCATCAAGCACCTTTATCTGTTGTGCTGTATCACCAGGGCATCCTCTAGCGTCTTAGTGGGGGAAGGATTTCTAACCAGCTCCTGTGGTGTGAGCTGTAAAGATTGGGATTCCACATATGTGACCAAACCCGAACAAAAGCATCTTCTGAATATGCAGAAAGCCCCACTGCATCGGATGCTAAATGCTTCCCAGCTTCCTCATTAACTCTGGAGCCTTGTTCAAAAAGGCAAAGGCTTGGAACAAATGGTTCTTTAGAAAAAAAAAAAGTACTTAAAAGGCCTCCCAAATTTGGCAAGTGATTCCAAATGTTGAACGTGCCTCAGAGTCACACATTAAAAAGTCACAGCTGCTCCCAGCTGTCCCTGATCACACTTCCCAAACTGGGCTTCAAGCAATTTGTTTCCATTCTCTCTCTATCTCAAGGTGAATTCTAGAAGGGCCCAGAGAACCAATTGCAAAATCCAGCATAAATTTCATTGCGAGAAGTATGGTGACATAAACCTCTCTTACCTGAACTACATACATCAGGTGCTAAGGACATATAGGATGTATATGTACACATATATCTATTAGTACATATATCAGGTATTATATCAGGGAAATCAGAGCAGAGATTGACACTTTGAGAGATTCCCTTTTGAAGTTAATGTAAGCCAGTTCCAGAGATGACAGGGGTCTGCAGCACCATTCATCACCTCTTTAGATACCTTTCATTTAACCTGTTGCAGGCCTGCAGCACAACCTTGCAAACGCACAGTAGTGGACTTTGAGCATCCATCAGTGACGAGGAGGAGTGGTGACAAAGTCACATCTTCTTGGTGCCCACAGAGAAGGAGAAGCTTCATCAATTATTAAATTGAACAACTTAAATTTGGCTTTACAGAGGCAAGTCAGGGCAAGGTTGTCCTGGGTGCAGAGAATGCTGAAGTATTTCAAAAATTCCCATAATCCCACGAGTTTAGTCCTACAAAGCCATGTTCTATCCAAGATGCCTCATTGCTAACATTCTCTAGCTCACGGTATACGAGACGACAGAAGGAATATAGACACTGGGATGGCTGGAATCACTCAGGAGACACACCACTAGGCACACCTGTGAGGGATTAGCTAGGTTAATCGAGCCTCTGGGTGTGCATGTGGTGGGGGTTTCTTCACTATGTTAAGTGAAGTGGAAAAGTCCACCCTAAATGTGGGCGGCACCATTCCTTAGGCTGGAGTCCTGGACTGTGCAAGTGCAGACTGTGAGCTGAGTGCCAGCATCCATTGCTCTGTTTCCTGTGGGTACAATATGACCTGATGCTTCGAGTGCCTCCCGTGCTGTGATGAGCTGTACCCCTGGACTGTGAGCCAAAGCAAACCTTTTCTTCCTTGGGCTGCTCTTATTGGGGTGCTTAATTACAGCAACAGCACAATAACTTCCAGTTTCTGTATCTTTATATTATTATTATTATTATTATTATTATTGTTGTTGTTGTTGTTGTTATTGGTTTTTCTAGGCAGGATTTCTCTGAGTAGCCCTGGTTGTTCTGAACTCACTCTATAGACCAGGCTGGCTTCAAACTCACAGGAATCTGCCTGCTTCTGACTCTTGAGTGCTGGAACTAAAGGTGTACACCATCACCACCCGGCACATCTTCGTTTCAGTTTATTTAAAAGATATTGTTTGTGAATCTTGGTCATGTATGTGATAAAACATGATCATATTCCACTCTCATTCCCCCCCTAAACTTTGGCCTGCTCCCTTTATGTCCTCTTTCCCTTTTTATACTAACCCACTGGATCCAATTAACTTTGCTTCTGTTAGGAAGGCTGTTCCGGTTTTTATCTTTGCTGTTGTGATAAAAATATTTGGACCAAAACACCTGAGAAAGAAAGGGATTTATTTCAGTTTACAGTTTCAGGTTCCAGTCAATCGTTTTGGGGAAGTCAAGGCAGGGACTTTCAAGCATCACATCCCCAGGCGAGAGAACAATGAATATGGGCATGCTCACTTGCTAACTTGTGCTCATCCGGATGTCTCCACTCTTTCAGGATCCTCTGCCTAGGAAATGGCACCACCCACAGTGGGTTGGGTCTTCCCAGATCTATTAAACTAATCAAAATAACCTCCTGCAGACATGGCCAACCCAATGTTGACAGTCCCTCACTGAGACTCTCTTCCTAGGTGCTATTAGGTTGCATCAGGTTGAAAATTAAAACCAACCATCACAACAGCAGCACATGCTTTTTTGCATAAATACAAAAAGTAAAAATTGCACACAGCCAGCCTCTGCTGATAGCCAAAGTCTCGTTATAAAGCATTGTAGAAAGTGGCCCTTGTCCTGTCTAACAAGATGTCTTGGTCCTTAAAGCATATATTTTAAGGATTAAAAGAATTTTTAAATTTATCTACCCTCACCTCAAAGATCTGCCATTTGAATTCTGATTTACAGCCCCATCACCCTTGCAAATGATGACTTAAACTGTGAAATAGAAAAGAAAAGCTACATCTTTTACAGGGCACCTTGCTATAACCTGCAAGAAAATTACCATGATAAAAATGCTGTGGCTATAAAAGCTCCGCTGGTACTGTTGAGTACACAGTCTGCTCACCTGTGATGTCACTCCTTTGCCCAGTATTAGGGCCCGGGCTCGCCACAGCCATTTGTCAGTTTTCCAAAGCCCCGAGATCTCCACTTCTCACACTTAGCCCTGTGCAGCTGGAGCTGCCTCTGCCATCTCACATGCTAAGACTTCTAAGATTGCTGGGAAGCATGAGTCCACTCAGGACACAGGTTCCTGCTGTGTCAGTGACTTTCTCTCAATCTCCCTCCTTCCTACTCCTCTGCATGGGCTTTTCTTTCTTCAAATTTCCATCCTTCTGTGCAAAGGGTTGTCTGTTGTAAGTGCTGTATAGGCCCTCCCTTCCAACACACACACACCACAGAGATACCTAGGACTTACCCCAGTAGATGTCTTCCCTCCAATATAGAGGCCAATGGCATGGAGCATCATGTTAGAGTACTTGGTCCTTGCATATCTTGGGAGGAGCCAGGAGTGACCACTGAGAAACCTGATTGAGGTCATGGAATAATGTCTGTTAGTGACTGACTATGCAGTCGTGTTGACTGAGGCAATGAAGCACACTCCTTGTACATCCATCCCAACCATCACCTACTCACGACGGTAAAGCCACAGCACCCAAGTTCATACCAAGCAAAGATCACAACCTAGTTCTGAAATTTGCAAAGAACCTTTCTCATCTACAGCACCGCTGGAGATGAATAAGGGACCATAGATGAAGATGTATGTGTGTGTGTGTGTGGCACACACGTAAGCCACAGCATGTTCACGGAGGTTTGAGTAGGTGAGTCTTTCCTTTTAACATGGAGGTACTGGGGATTGAACTCAGGTGGTTGGGAGGCAAACATCTTTGCCCCCTGAGCCACCTCATGGTTCCTGGTTTTGTATTCTCTTCAGCATTTGAGATAGGGAAAAATGTTGAACTCGTCTTTATGTTTATCTGGCCTCTCAAACGCATGCACACATGATTGTAAACAGACATCCTTGGAAACAGAACATACTTTTTAAAACTTACTCCACAATCTGGGAATAAAGTTTTCTGAGTTGCAAAAACCTTTGCCGGAAGAAATAAAGCAAAACAAAAATTTTAATATAATGTATTGATGAGAGAGGCATCGGGAGGATGGTGGGTGTATCAGAGGGCACTGAGATCTTTTAAAGTCACAGAGGAAAGAGCCTAAAGGTAGGGGTTAAGGATATATCTCGGTTGGTAGAGTGTTTACTAGCACACAAAAACCCCATGTTTAGTCCACAGCATTGCGTAAACCAGACATGGTAGTGCATGCCTGTGATACAATCACGAGGGAGGTAGACACAAAAGGTAGGGAGGTTCCAAACCATCCTTGGCTACCTTAAGCATTGGAGGCTAGTCTGAGCTACAAGAGACCCTGCCTCTTCAATAAATGCAAAAATATAAAAACAAAATTTCTGAAGTGGCTCATTGGAGCTTAGAAGAAGACAAATGAATTGAATACCCAGAGAAATAACACAAAAGAAGAAAATAACAGGTGATTCAGGACAAAATGGTTGGGGCTGGAGTGATGACTCCGTAGGTAAGAGTGCTCGCTGGCTTGCAGAAGACCCAGGTTCAGTTCCCAGTACTCACATCTGGCTCGCAACTGTTTGTAACTCCAGCTCCATGGGATTTGATGCCCTCTTCTGGCACCCGTGGCCACTGCACTCATGTGCACACATAACACATATATGTGCATGCACATACAATTTTTAAATTTTTTTTTAAATGAAAGGAAAAGAATGGCTTTTTATGTGGCAATCTGGTAAACTAAAATTTGCACATGCTCTGTATACAAGAACTTAAAATGCTGGGCTTTATAATGGTATATTTTCTCTTCAATGTCGCTGGACCAGGTAAGAGAGATGAGAAGGTATGGGAATGTACAAGTGTTACAAAGGGAAGCAGGAGCCTGAGAAGTTACTTTGGAGAAAGAGCATGGCAAGATAAGGTGATTTTATATCTGACAAAACCACCTATAAAGTGAAACACTAGTATGCTTTGCACATTGATGGTCTGGTTATCTATGCATTAACAACTGGAAGCAATCTTATTAAGATCACGAGTGAGTCGGATGTATCTACATCTGCACTCTAAATGCACTGTGTCAGCCAACTGCCATGTATGAAGATCTGTGTCCATTAGTGTTGTCAACTCTGCAAGAGAGACTAGAGTTTAGCTTCACATGGTCCACGAAGCATATTTGTGGGTCACCATTCTATATGGTGTCAATCATTTCTCTTCCAAGGAATAACACAAAAAAACACGGGGCAACCACTTCTTAAACATGTTTTTACTTTGCAATAACTATGCAGCACAGAGTATTTGACAATTAAATGCAACAAACTATCTGCTTGGACTTAGAATAGATTTTTTTCTACCAGTGCTTTGGCCTCCGACTGTGCTGTTAGAATTACTTTAAGGAAAGAATTGCAATGCCAGTTCTTCATGTTTCTCAAAACAACATGCATCTTTCCCACTATCCCTTTCTGCCCCCCCAGGAAAACAAACAAAGATCTTGAAGTCAGGAACTCTGCCGTCTTTATAGCTTAATGACCAAGTACAGGGACAACGAGTTTAGTGGATAGATGACTCTGGAGAACTTTCATTAGAACACTAAGCTTGCTTAGTGTTGTCTTAGGGTTTCTATTGCTGTGACAAAACACCATAACCAAAAGGCAAGTTGGAGAGGAGGTTTATTTGGCTTATACTTCCACATTGCTGTCCATCACTAAAGGAAGTCAGGACAGGAACTTGAGCAGAGCAGGACCCGGGAGGCAGGTGCTGATGCAAAGGCCATGGAGGAGTGCTGCTTACTGACTTGCGCATTATGGCTTGACAGCCTGATTTCTTATAAAACCCAGGACTGCCACCCTAGGGATGGCCCCACCCATAATGGCTGGACCCTCCCCCATCAATCACTAATGAAGAAAATGCCTTACAGCTCAATCTTATGGAGATATTTTCTTAATTGAGGTTCCCTCCTTTCAGTTAGCATTAGCTTGTGTCAAGTTGACAATGGTGAAGCATGGGGACTTTGGAGTGAGACTGTCTGGGCCTGATTTACAGGTAGCAGAAGCTCTCCCCCCCTTTTCCCCTATCAAACTTCTGCCCCAAGGGCTTTGTGGCATATTATCAGGGCTTCAGATTTTATCTCCAGTGAGATAGCAATCCACTGGAGAGGTTTGAGCAGGGAAAGGATGCAATTTAGGTTTTATTTCAGAGGGATTACTGGGGCTGCTGTGTGAATAAATGAGGGGAGATGACAAGGCGAGAGCAAGACCAGTCAGGATGCCCTCAAGGCTAAGCAGTAGTGGTGGAGGGGTAAGGTCATGGGTGCAAACTAGAGACACCCAACACAACCCAAGACAGCAGTTTTTCAAGTGATATGGACTCGTGATTAACACCATTCTAGAACTTGTAAGAAATAAGAATTCTCTCATCTCAGAGGAACTGAACTGGAGACTCTGGGGAAGGTCTCGGACAGCTGTCGTGAATAAGTGATGCTCACCCAAACCCGAGAGACTCTGCCCTAAATTATTGGCCCTGCCCAAGCAGGCAAGCAGTGACTCTAAAGTCAACTTGGAAGATGGGTGGAGGACAGATTGGAACGATTAAGCACTGTTGCTCTAACTTTGCGGTAACTGCTGGAGACTTAAAGCATGTCTTACATGCCATTGGATAAAGGATCTTTAGATGCATACTTATGAGTAGGTGGTGTATAAATTACATTTAAGGCTCAGGGACTGGACAAGATCACACAAGAGGGGAAGAAGGTGGCAGGCTGTAGATGTGAGTGAAATGGGGAACCCCCTTCAGAAGCTGCATTACTGTGGCAGAAGATATGAAGCTGGGCTCTGATATTCTTAAATTATCCAATCACTATAACCTCAGAAAGGTAGATTGCCATGGTGGCTTTTCTGTGAATGTCAGATTTTTCCCTAAGTGTTCCTCCCCTTGTTAGATTGAGCTACAATGAAACTATTCTATTTGTGTGTATGTGTGTGTGAGAGATAGTAAGGGGACAACTAGAGAGTGTTTTTCAGCTGTATTTACAATGAATGTGTGGATAAGTCCTCTGCAGGACGAGAGGACTCATCTGATTCATCTGTGTTTGTGTGAATGTGGCTCTGCATGCTTAGCCGCTTGGGCATTTCTGTACTTGATCTTGTGTTGCGCTCTCTCTCTCTCTCTCTCTCTCTCTCTCTCTCTCTCTCTCTCTCTCTCTCTCTCTCTCTCTCTCTCTCTCTCTCTCTCTCTCTCTCTCTCTCTCTCTCTCTCTCTCTCTCTCTCTCCTTTCCCCTCTCTCTGTGTACTCATGTACATGTGTACGTGTGCATGCATACGCCAAAGGTCAACCTTATATACCATCCACTTTTTAAAATTTTTGTCATACAATACATCTTGACCACAATTTCCCTTCTCTCCACTCTTCTCAGTCCCCCACCACCCGCCCACCAACCTCCCCTCTCTCCCAGATCCACTCCTTCCCTTTTTCACTTCAGAAAAGAGCTGGTCTCCCAGGGATATGAACCAAACACAGTAGGACCAAGATAAAAGAGAAAAAGAGAATGATGAGAGAGAGAGAAAAAAATCAATAAAATGATTCCTAATGATACTCTGTTTTTCTCATAGGTCAGGGCTTGGCCCAATCATCATCAGAGTGGCCACTTTGTATTTTGACAGAGTGTCTATCACTGATCTGGAATTAACTCATTAGAAAAGATAAACTGATTAGTCAAAAGTCTCTATTTGTTCGTTCTGCTGTTGCAAGCATGTGACACCATGCCTGACTTTTTAGGTAGGCTCTCGGGATTGCACTCAGTCCTCATGCTTGTGACTGAGTTATCTCACTGACTGAGCTATCTCTCCAGCCTTCCTGTCTGTATTGGCCAACTGTCAACTATCAAGGCAGCAGAGACTTGCTCCTCTACAAGGATTCAAAAGGCAACTGAGATAAAAATTGAGCAAGAAACACTTCTGCAACAAGTTAGAAGCATGTCCTGAAAAGCTGCAGACTCTTCTATATGCTTCATTGGTGAGCATCTACTTACCATGGCTCAGCGTTTATTCATTTCAATTACATTTGACATTTTCAAGGTTGATTCAGGCCAAACCCAGCATGGGTGACTCTATAAAGTCTCCCTCGAAATACACCACAACTTTTATCAATAGTTCTTGGCTCTTTGGCTTTGAGAAGACAAACATGTACTCCAAAATGTATTTTTATTCAAAATAAATGTCTAGGGACCTGGAGAGATGGTTTAGGGATTAAGAACAATTATTCTTGTAGAGGACCTGGGTTCCATCCCCAGTACCTACATGGCAGCCCACAACCATCCGTAACTGCGATTCCAAGGGATTTGGTTCCTCCTTCTAGCCTCTGAAGGCGGTATATACGTGAGGTGCACATAAATGCACGCAAACACCCCTGCACCTAAAATAAGATAACAAATTAAAAATTTGTAACATAAATGTTTACTCTCTAGCATTTAGAAAAATATTATGACACACAGAACTGCAAACCTGCATTGTATTTTTTTCAAATTACAGAGGTTGGGTTATCTCTGCAGGCAGAGTTTTACTGTGTGTATTGAGAGGCATTTTAGGTTAACCTTATGAATGGCTTGTGAGAAAAAAAAGCTCTCTCAGCACTTTCTTGTTTTTTAGGGAAGCAATTTTTTAAACTTTGTATTTGATCAATTGACCTTTGTGTTTTAAATTGGGTTAAGGATGATATATGGCTATAAATGAATGGAAAGTGTCTGAGCCTGTTCTCCTTGGAGCAGAGAGTGAAAAAAATCAAACCAATCTGGATTTGCAAGGTTTATTTCTGAGACAAATCTGTAATGGATCCCAAGGGGGCAGCTACCAGCCAAATTGCATGAGCTCAAAATCAATAAAAATCTGAACATCACTTCAAATCTTACGCGTGTCTGTCTACACAAGAAACTGCTGGTACCTACACAATCAGATATATACTTTAAAACAAATTGGATTCTCAGTTAGCCACTCACACACATAAAAAACCCAACCACTGTTCTCTTAAGATGGTTGTTTGGTCTGAAGGGAGCTAAGCCAATGGGCAGCCTGTGTGGGTAATGCTAATTTTGGCTGTGACCCACAGAATTAATTCAGGTGAGGCATGGTTTTATCTTATAGGGTATTGCAACATGATTACAGAAAATCCCAGGAGCCCCCACCACTCATCAATAATCACATGATGCCACTCTTTCTGGAGCTAAAGATGATCCTGGGGATTCTTTTCGGCCTCTGAGGCATTTAATCTATGGTCTGTTGTTGACTGAGTTTCTGTCCTGCCTGGTTTCTGTCCTCATACCAGGTCCCACAGCCATTTAGCTCCCAAAGAAATCACACAGAGGTCTATATTAATGATAAACTGATTGGCCCATTAGCTCAGGCTTCTTATTAACTCTTATAACTTATATTAACCCATTATTCTTATCTATGTTAGCCCATGGCTTGGTACCTTTTTCAGTGGGGGCAATTTCATCTTCCTTCTTCTGTGGTTGGGACAGGACTGAGGAGCAATGGGCTTCCTCCTTCCCAGAATTCTTCTGTTCTCATTGATTCACCTCTACTTCCTGTCTGGCTGTCCTGCCTATACTTCCTGCCTGGCTACTGGCCAATCAACATTTATTTAAAACATAATTGACATAATATAGACAATTGTCCTGCACCACTTCCCTCTCTCTTTTTATTTTTTTAGAAACAAGAACATCCACAGTCCATATTTTGGGAATGTGGGTGCAGTTTTCCGGGCTACTTCCTGCTGGTTGGGGGCGCTGATAATCTTATGGGGACTGAAAGAAAATTTAGAATTATGATCAAGTCTTGGCTGGAGTATCCTGTGAGTCTTGATCATCTCAGGCAGCATCTTGAATATGTTCTGGATGTAGAACTCAGACATCTGGTCCATCTGTTCCTAATGGAGATTTCCCAGGTGGTCTTCCTTGAT
>JAQHUG010000116.1:5731359-5765674 GCA_028555095.1 Dicrostonyx torquatus | reverse complement strand
GTTCAGGACGGAGCTGATGGATCTCCTCAGTGAATCTGGCTGGAAAGCTTTCGCAGGCATACCTAGAGTTGTCATTTCTAGATGATTCTAAACTCCATCAAGCTGACTATCTAGGTTCAGTATCACACCAGGAGGGGGGTGTGGAGCCATACAGATAGCAGCTATAGGTATATGCTTTCCACTAGAAATTCAGAGGAATGTGGCTCACAACTTAGGGGAAAAAAAGCATTTTAGTTTTGTTTTATTAAGTGAGTGGGTGTTTTGCCTGCGTGTATCTCTTTGCGCCAGACCTGTGCCTGGTACCCTCAGAGGCCAGCAGAGGGCTTCAGATCCCCTACAATTAGAGTTGCAGATGGTTGTGAGCTGCCTTGTGGATTCTGGGAAACGAATCTGAGTCCAGGGCAAGAGCGGCCAGTGATGTGGGATTCCCCTCTGTTTGCTAATAATATGTTTTATTGCCATTGGTTAATAAAGACGCTGCTTTTAGTCAATGGCTTAACAGAGTCAAGCAGCAAATCCAAACAGAGATGGAGAGAGAGAGAGAGAGAGAGAGAGAGAGAGAGAGAGAGAGAGAGAGAGAGAGAGAGAGAGAGAGATATGACATGTAGCCGCTGGAGGAGAAAGACACAAACCACCAACTGGAACCTTCCTGGTAAACCATGTACCTCGTGGTAAAATACAAAAGAATAGAAATCAGTTAATTTAAGATGTAAGAGCAAGCCAAAAAGAAGCTAGAGCTAACAGGCCAAGCAATGATTTAATTAATACAGGTTCTGTGAAATGATTTTGGATCTGGACAGCTGGGAAATGAGCAAGCTGCCTCTGCCTATGGGCCAATGCTCTAACCACTAAGGTGTCTCTCTAGTCCCATGATTCAGAGATTGTTACCTGACCCTCATTTCCACTACATTGGTCCTGCAAAAGGACGCTCTACAAGTCACAATAAAATCATGTGTATTTATGATGGCCAGATCTCAGGAGCCGAAGTCCAGGCTGGAGAGCTACTCTTCTGGACAGTGCCTTGTAACATTTTCTTTTAGCATCATCAGGAACAAAATAATATGAAGACTTTTGCCTTAAAAAGGTGTGGCTGACTTGTTTTCACTGTGTGTATTCAGAGCTTAAATACTCAACACAGAAGCACACAGCTCTATTTGGGTTTATCTTGGCTCATAGTTTGGGGGTTTATAGTCGTTTTTTGGGGGAAAGCATGATGGGGAGAGTGAGTCTAGCTATGGGGTCAGGAGCATGATGCAGTGGGGTTGAATTGCACCCACAGTCCTTAGTGCAGAGCACACACACACGCAATGACCACAGAGTACCAGGTAGGAGACCTCGTAGAAACTACTTTCCAACACTGGTCTCAGTTCAACCCAACATTCACACTAATGTCTTGACTAGTGTTTTGTCCACTTGACATGAGTCAGGGTCATCCAGGAAGAGGAAATTTTAACTGAGAAAATGCTTCCATCAGACTGTTCCATGGCCATGTATGTTGTGCATTTTCTCGATTAAGGATCAGTGCAGGAGGCCCATATCCTCTGAGGGCAGCACCATCCCTGGACTAGTGGGCATAGGGTATCTATAAGAAAGCAGGCTAAGCAAGCCGTGAGGAGCAAGTCAGTAAATCACTGTCCTCCATGATTCCTGCTTCTACTCCTGCTTCAGTTCCTGCCCTGACTTCCCTCAGTGACAGACTGTAATGGGATAATGTAAACCAAATTAACCCTTTCCTCCTCAAGTTGCTTTTGGCCATGATGTTTAGCAAAGCAATAGCAGTCAAAGTAGGACAACCCCCAAACACAAAAGTCTTGCTTGCTCCATGTTGGGATAACTGTGGCATTATTAAGAAATGGTCTGAATGGCTCGGGCACTGGGCTGGAGAAATGGTTCAGCACTAAAGCTGCTTTTGCAGAGATGCCCTCTTCTGGCCACTTCAGGTACTGCTCTTATGAGCACAAATCCCCACAGACATACACCCATCTATACATTATTTGAAATAAAATAGTTATTTTTAAAGGTCAGGGGACAGGTAGATTCAGAGATGAGGAATCAAAAGACAGTATAGGAGTAAGAATAAGGTAGGGCAATCTTGTGACTTGGCAGAGTAGAAGCCAGAGTCCAGTATGAGGATTGGGTTGTGTGGGCACAATGATTAGTTCCCGTGGAGGTTCTGTGGGCTTTGAAAATGGATCCTTGCTCAACCCTGACCCATTGGATGAGGTCTCAGTTGGTAGAGTGGAGGTCATGGTTCTGTTATTTTTGCTTGGAGTAAGTGTGATTTTTTTCCCCCATAATCAAGCCTTTAAAAAAAAAAGGCGTGGCCTGGCTGTGAATGTGGCTCAGTTGGCACTGCAAAATCCTGCACTTTATTAAACCCTGTGTGTTGGCACATGTCCACTACCCCAGAGCTTCTGAGCTGGAGGGGGAAAGATAAAAAATTCAAGGTTATTTTGGGATATGGAGGGAGTTCCAGTCAGCCTGGTCTATGTGAGACTCTGTTTCCAATCAGACAAACATGAGATCTGAACTAAATTAACCTCATTGGTCTGTGACATCCAAGATGTAGCCACAACCTGTGGCTTTCACATTCCCCCTGTAAATAAGAGCTTAGGGTAGAGGGGTAACAGAAAGACGGCCCAGGCTCACCCTAAGGCTTGATGCTATCCATTTATCTTCTTGTTGTTTCCAGCAAGACTCTGCTGTTTTCTCCTTCATTTTGAACTTTCCTCCTTACCGTATTTTGGGCTGTGCATGACAGCCTGGCAGGGTGGAGGACTGAGAGACATTTAAGGCAGGGAAAAGTCTGGCCCTGTTCTGTATTTGCTAGCTGTGGCCTGTAGCTGGGCTCCGGGTCCACTAGTCTGTGAAATGGGGAATTTACAGAGGATGTAAGGACCAAAGAGCACGGACTTTCTAAATATGCCTCAGCATCTGTGTTTCTGAAGCCACCATGGTGACAGGTGCCATTTACCCAGAGCTCTGTTGAGTGCCAGGCCTGGGAAGAGGATGGCAGAGGTGACACCAGCTGAGCTGCCAGGGAGATGCTGGAAATTGGGGTTGCCTATAACTAGGGCTACTAATCAGCAAGTGATGTTTCTTGAGCACGCAGGACCGCCAAGGTCAGGATTGAAAACAGCCTCCATCTCTCATCTTGTCTGTGCACAAGTCTTGGTGGATCAGAGAGAACAGGAGACAGATTCATTTTAAACCCAGAGGTGACCTCCACACATGCTGAGGACACAGGGCCAGCACTGCATTTGTGCAAAGCTCAAGGGAAAGAAATTGTGTATGCCTGAAGCCTAGCAAAGTTAGGACTCCTGGGATCTTGACCTGTTAGAACAGTGTTCTCAAACTTCCTCATGCTGCATGCCTCTTTAATACAGCTCCTCATGTGGTGCTGACCCCCAACCAAGAAATTATTTTCATTGCTACTTCATCCTGTAATCTTGCTACTGTTGTGAATCATAATGCGTGGATCTGTGTTTTCTGATGGTCTTAGGCAACCTCTGAGAAAGGATAGTTTGATTCCAAAGGGGTTGTGACCTACAGGTTGAGAACGGCTGTGTTAGAAGGACTGGCAGAAAGTCTGTGGGTCAAGGGTAAAACTGGTTGCAATCTTCAAACCTTGGCCCCAAGCTGTGGGAGCTATGGTTAGTGCTGGGTGAACATCTGGAGACAGAACCTTCGAACACACAATGACATCAGACATCACCAGGCCTGGATGAGTGATAGCTCACAAATACTGGGTGAACGTTTCGTTTTATTTCCGCAGGCAACTGCTGGGATTTTTCTGGCTTTACTTTTTAGGCTCTGTGTGCATGTACTGGCACAAATGTATTTCTCTCCACACACAGACATCACTTGATCTGATCAAAAAAGGTAATGGCCTAGATGAGGGTGGCTTACAGACATCTAAAAACAAACAGGGAAACTTCTCATAGGATTTGTTTGCACACCTGCAAAGAAATGCCACTCAGACACACGCCTCACACAGAGAAAAAGGCTGCGTATTTCTTTGAACTAAAATACCTTTTATCTTTGGAGTTTAGTTGAAAGAATAAACAGAACAAAAAGCATGAAATATGGAATTAGCGGATCTCATTAGAAGAAAAATTAGCAGAGATGAGTCCATGGGGTTATGCTGACTGCGTCAAATGAGCGTCTTTCAAGCCAGAAAAACAAGAGAACGCTCTAAACCTCTTTATGTATGAAATCAACTTAATTATATTTTCACTCAGATATGTACAGTCCCGCACCTTCAGCATCTTTCTTCTCCAAGGCTTGAACAAGATTTTACTTCTGGGAACTTGTGGGTAAGGTGCTGACTCACAATAAAGGAAGCATAGCCATTCTGGCTTTCCCTTGGCCTGGCTGGTGCCGCCGATTCTGTCCTTCTGCATGTGACACAGTTTAGACCATTCACCAGGGCAGATCAATGTGAGCGAAGCTGGGGGTGGCAGAGGATCCAGAAGGTCTTTATCCACGGAGAATGTGCGGCACATCGTGAGGTTCCTACCTCTAAAGTCTGTGCTGTTTCTGCACGGAACTCAGGAGACAAGAGTTCAGGGCTGTCTGAATCAGTTACCTTCTCTATCACTGACAGAAAACACTAGCCAAAACCAGCTTAAGGAGGAAAGGATTTATCTGGCTTACAGCTTGAAGTCCATCATGAAGGAAAGTCAGGGCTGGAACTCAAGTCAAGAACCTGGAGGCAGGACCTGAAGCAGAAGCCATGGAGGAGTGCTGCTTACTGACTTGCTCCTCACGGCTTGCTCAGTTAGTTTTCTTTATCACCTAGGACCCTTGTTCTAGGGGTAGCAGCCCCACAGGGGTCTGAACCTCCTCTGTTAATCAGTTATCAAGAAAAAAACCCCATGGACATACCCACAAGCCAAGCTGACAGGCAGTTCCTCAACTGATGACTCCCCACTGGAGCCTCCACTTCCTATCAAGTTTACAAAGACTAATCAGGACCAAGCCTGTTACAAGACATGTCCTTCACTAAGCCCGTTTCAAGGCATGTTCTTCATTGGTCTTTCAACTGTCTTTATACATAAACCCCAGCACTGACTTTTGTTTTGTCCAAAGGACAATCTTTCCATGGAGCCCTGACTGGTCTGGAACTCTCTATGTAAGTCTGATCTCAAACTTATCAAGTTCCACCTTCCTCGGCCTTCTGAGTAGGAGGATGGAATGTATTGGAAGGTAGTAGGAATTCTCCCTATCCATAGTGGCCTGCCTTAACTTAGCTACTAAAATCAGGCACATTGAGGGCACTGTGCTGGAAGTGCCAGGGTCCTGGCTGTGAAGAGTCTTATCAGCACTGGCATGTAGGCTGTAAAATCAGCCTCGAGGAGGGTTTACTCTGGCAAAGGGGCAGCTCCCACAAACAGGTTCATATTCAGGGCTGGACTCAGGTCTCTCTGGAGACCTTGGGCATGGGCAACCTGCACATGGACTTACTTATAAGATGCCTTCTGCAGTTGTAGAGGCGAAGGGCGTGAGACTTCCATACCTCTCCCAAGTATTGCTTTACTGCCGCAAGGAGTGGGCATGGCATTTTGTGTGAGTCTGCCCAGGGTAGGATATGAAAGTTTCAAGCCTGGGTAGTTCCTAGGAGAGTGCTTTCTGCCAATGGTCCTACCTAATGCTTGATGAGACCGCTGTAGGCGAAGTGAGAGGGGACCAAGACAGAGAGTGACGCTTCATGTTTTGTGGTCTTTTGCTGCTCAAGCTGAGAGGAATCAGAAATGACACATGCCACTTAGGCATGACATCTGAGGGTGTGAGTCATTCATTTCCAACCTACATCCCCTTTTGACTCAAGAGTCAGCCTTGACCTCTGCCTGCACCCCTGTAAGCGACACAAACACTGCAAGCTGCCTTGAGACACTCGTCACCATCAGCAGTATCAAGCAGACATTGTGTGACGGCTCTTCTTGGTTGTCAACTAAATCCCAAGTGGCTGGGTATACCTGGGAGGGAATTTTTCTTAATTAGGACATTGTGAAGTGGTAAGACCCATGCTTATTCTGGATCTTTGGAGACAGAAAGATCTACCTTTAATCTGGGCCACACGTTCTGCTGGCAGGCAATATAGAGGATGCGGAAGCAGGAGTTGCTTGCTTTTTGCCTGCTTACCCTCACTCTTCACTGACAAGTTTATCTCCTCACTGACATCAGAGCCTACTTAATTTTTTGAATTCTGATGTATACTGAAGATGAGCTGAGACTTCCAGCCTCATGAAGTACTGGGTTCTTGGGCTTCCTATTGGTAGACAGCTAGTGTTGGACTAGCCACAGCCGTAAGCCATTCTCTCCCTCTGTCTCTCTCTCTCTCCCTTCTTCTTCCCTCCCTCCTTTCCTTCCCTTTCCCATAGATTCATTCTATCAGTTCTGATCCCCTAGAAAAAACCCTGACTAATATGCAGTGTGTCCCCTAACCAAGTGGTTGACCAGGGAGTGTTTGCCTGTGTCTGTATGCTCCCGTGTTTGCGCCCCACACTGTGTATAACAGAGGTCAGTGGACAACTTGCAAGAGTCAGTTCTCTATTATACCGTATGGGGCTTGGGACTCGATCTTAGGTCATCAGGCTTGGCTGCAAACAACTTTCTTTACCCACTGAAAAAGTTTGTCAGCCTTTAATTATTCAGAATTTTAACATTTTAATAAGGGTGCCAGGGAAAGCTTCACAAAGAAAGTTGCTTTTAATTGTAACATTTTCACATATTTGTAATTTGCCCCCTCTACTGCCTTCCCCACAGTCCCCATTTCCCCTTCTGCTGGTCTCCTCCCTCCTTCCAAATAATCTCTCTTTTTTGCTTTTATGCACATACGTTGTGGGCTATCTGTACACTGTGTGAAGGGGTATTGGTGTGATTTGGTGTAATAAAAAGCTGAAGGGCCAATAGCTAGGCAGGAGGGATAGGCGGGACTTCTGGGCAGAGAGGGGAAATAGGAGAAGATGAACTGAGGAGAAACGCCAGGAGACACGGGAGAAGCAGGATGGGCAGGGTGTGGCAGAACATAGATGGATAGAATTGGGTTAATTGAAGTTATAAGAGCTAGTTAAAAACAAGCTAAGCAAAGGCCAAGCTTTCATAATTAATAACAAGCTTCTGTGCCATTATTTGAGAACTGGCAGCCAGCACAGAGAAAGACCGGATAAACACACGCTCCATTAGCCCATTGTTTGTTTAGTGAGAATGTGGAAATGGCTTGACTATGCATAAATGATGGGGTACCTCCATTGATTGCTCTGTGGCAATATAAACACCCTAATAGTAACAATGTCAGAGCTACAGATTTCAGTCACCCACGGGCATGACATTTAGTAAGCAAGCACTACTAAAACCACGCCACGTTGTCCCAATCCCCGCCCTTGAGTAAGCCATGGCAATAATATCTCAGAGAACTATCTAGAAGGCCATTTATCAACCAGGTAACTGTGGGTCCATCTGAGCATGGGGGAGGGGCTGGTGCAGTGAACCAAGAGAAATGAGCTTTCTCTGAAGTATTTAAACTTTTATAAGGACTCTTTCTTACATGCTACTTATGGAATTACACAATGTTAAGGTGCTAACTCACCCCTTTTTCATGACATTTTTTTTCAGAGATGACTTCTTTTCAGTTCCCCATTCAACACGTGAATTCCATGTTGTTTCAGCAGTAAGGGGAAAGAAGGCTGCCCTGGCCCACACTCATATGACGATCTCTTCCCTCCGGACCGGAGCTTGCCTTTTAGCTTTCCTCCCTGGCCACACTAAAGGCATCCACTGGTTTCCACTCCCCCTCCTGCCTCTCTCTTCCCCTGGATCACCATCTCCCTCATCACTGGGTGTGTTCAAAATCTCATCAGTTGCCACCAGCTCAGCTTCTCCTAAGATAGTTTCCTTTATCCGTACAACTTGAGCTGAATATCCCAACCTTTTGTGTGAAATTCTGTCCTGTCTTCGTTCATGTGTCTTCAGGGTCTCACCGAGGGCATAGAGCACATATTCCGGGAGACTAAGGGAAGGACTCCATCTATTCAGTCCTGGGGAAGCCCTCATCCACACTGGGTGTAGACTTTCCAATGGGGCTGCTATGGGGTCACTCATGCTCCTATCAGTAGCCCCTCACTCATGTAAGTAAGTCTAATAAACCCATGTACCTCATGGTGAAGTTTGGTGGAACTGAATTTTGGGGTATCATTTGAACCTTATAAGGAGGGCTACAGACACTGTGTAGTCCCTGCTTCTACCACGCCAGTGTGAAAATTCCTGTAAAAATCTGTTTTTTCCCCTTCAAAACAGAAAATATAAGTTACAAACATACTTTCGGCATCACACATTACATAGCAAAATTAGTCTAAACGCCAGCGAGCAGACGTGTGGCAGAGAGCAGGTGGCTTGCTTAGGCTCACTGATACAAACTACCTGACAATTTTGGACATTGTTTGATTCCCCTAAACCTTCCTCTGCAAGCTAATTTCACTTCCTTGCAGATCTCTATAACCTCACCAATTCCTGGAACATTACAGCAAACTACACACCATAACCCCCACTTTAACTAAACCCGACTTGTTTGGAGAAGACGGAAGAAGGGCATTTTAAAGACCTACCCGGTGAAGAATGGAGTGGACTGCAGTTCCTACGGCACCTCCTCTCTGGGTGCTCACCCTGGGCACGCCCCATCTTCTCCAGGCAGTGTGCCTTCTAATGCCAAATCAGATGTCTCCATAGATCTTAAATCCAATCACAGAGCGTCACAAATGCTAATGCTTTAATGAAAGTTCAGTTAGCCCAAATAGTATGGTAAGCTAAAAAATCAAAGAGAGTAGGAACAGTAACTGCCCTGTGCGATGCTGTCCGGTCATCAAGAAGTAATGGCCACGGGGCACTCAGCCGTACAGGATGACAATGTCCCATAAAGGGATAAATCTGGCTCAGGGAGGGGCTGAGATAGACCACCAGGAAGGGTGTTACTGAAGAGATGATAAGAGCAGGGTGACGGGTTTATAGTTGAAAAACAGAAACCACGTGAACTTTAGAAAGTGTCCAGATTGGAGTGCACAGGGGCAAAGAAACTCCCCCAAATCGGAAGTTCCTCAAGGGGTAGCGAACAATGTCCACAGCTTGTATGAAGAGGTACCCGAGTAAAGACAAAAAAACCAGCAGGGAGCGGAAGCAGGGGCCGTGGAGGAAGCGCCTTATTGGCTTGTTCTTCGTGGCTTGCTCGGCCTGGTCTCTCCTACCATCCAGGACCACCAGCCCAGGGGTGGCGCCTCCCACAGTGAGCTGAGCCCCCCTTTTATCAATCATAGATCAAGAGAATGCCCGGGTAACTCCAGTTTGTGTCAAATTGACAAAAAACTAACCAGCTCAAGGTCCCAGCAAGGGCCTGAGATAAAGTGATTAAAGAACCATCTGTGTGAAATTGGCTCACGTGAGTCCCAACAAAGCTCTCTCGTGTTGCAAAATAGCATGAAATTGTCATAGCCCAGTTGTTCCTATGATTGCATAAAATACTTCAGCAATGTTTGCCCAAGCTAGTAAAATAAACGTCTTATGTAAAATGTACCGATTAATAAAAGATGAGCATTATTAATTCAGCTGTCCTCACTCATCTAAATCCCAGCGAATTTATTTCTTTTATTCACACGGAGATTTTGTTATTTTTGAAGGTTTGGTTTTTCAGTGTAATTATGATCTAGCGCACCCACAGACAGGTTCTCAGGAGTAATGCTGGTCACGTATATATTTTTTTTCCGGGTATGATTCTCAGAAACATTTCATGAAAATGAGTTTGGCACTGGGGTTCACTCAGTGAATCGAGTCTCTGACAGCAGACCAACGTGCTGCCCGCTCCTCGCATAATTTTAAAAACTCTCTTTACGTATTATCAATCATGCAGCCTTGCAAATCTCTTTGTTTTCTCAGGCTTGGGACCTGGAAGTTGAGATTGCTCTGAACGTGAGCGAGTGAGCTCAGGACAGTGGCGCTTACAACTCTTTTTCTGAACTTTTTAACTTTCTAGTTTGTATTTGAGAACAAAGATCCAGGAAGACCTCAGCAGAAACATCATGTGTGACTCTGAAGTCCCTGGATCCACACCCACCTGTACCTGGGACAAGCTGGGAAGAAGCACCCAGGAAGCTCTCACAATGGAGGGCGGGCTCAGGTATCGACAAATAATTTACAGTGAGGTCTTCATGGGGGTGATGGCTGATCCTTCAGAGTCCACTGTTTTATATGTGCAAGGGAACCTTATCATCACCTCCAATCTTCTTCTGCTCTAAGAGCCCCTTGCGATTGGTTCCCCTAGAGGACCCTGATTTTGTGTACAGTGTGTGAGCACATTTATGTGCATGAATGCAGGCAGGCACATGCCAGAGATGTATATGGAGGTCAGTCTTTGTCTCCCATCCTGTTGATGGAGTCTCTTTGTCTTTTTTTTTTTTTTTTTTTCGAGACAGGGTTTCTCTGTGGCTTTGGAGCCTGTCCTGGAACTAGCTCTTGTAGACCAGGCTGGTCTCGAACTCACAAAGATCCGCCTGCCTCTGCCTCCCGAGTGCTGGAATTAAAGGCTTGAGCCACCACCGCCCAGCGTCTCTTTTGACCTCTGTATGTACCAGGACAACTGGCCTGGGAGCTTCTGGGGATTCTCTAGTCTCTCAACCTCCTGTCTCCCCATAGGGGCACTGTGCTTACAGATACTCATGCTGCATCTCCAGCTGGACTTTTCTGTAGCTGTGATAAAACACCATTACCAAGGCAACTCATAGAAGGAAGAGTTTATTTGGGCATTCCAATCCAGAAGGAGAGTCATCCCATAATGTCTGGGGAAGCACAGTAAAGCTACCGGTCCTCAAAGCTCTCCTTAAGTGCCTCCTCCAGTGACACACCACCTCTTCAATAGCCCACAAAATCCCCAAACAACACTACTTCCCATATACCCATATACCCAGGGAGTAACTATATCTCTCAATCATTAATTTTTTTCTAATTTAAAAATTTATACGCTATATTTGGGCATTTTTAGAAGTTTCTTTTTGTATGAGAGATCATTACAGAAAGCCACAACTGGTCAAAATGCAGAGAACAACTGACCAGGAGGTACCCAGGCCCAACTGATAGATTCACAAGACAACCTCCTAAGGGAACACCACAGAAAAGGGGGAGGAAAGCTTGTGAGAGCCAGCGAGCTAGGACACCTGCTGTGAGATTGTGTCTTCTATATATGACAGGGAAACTACAGTCACAGAATCTCAACAGTACTGCTGCTTAAACAAGACCTGCTTAACGGCCACTCCAGTAAACATGGTGATGTGGGTGGGGAAATCCTACAAGGCCCCACCCCTAGATGAAGAGCTGTGGGCAATGAATGGCTGCTGAGAGAGGGAGAATTGGTCTTCTCCAAGGGTGAGACCCCTGATAGGTTATAACAGACATCTTAAAAAGATCCATACCGATTGTTTGGGGTCTCCATGTTACAAGCCCGTGGTTTTTAGCTATTTAAACAAACTTTTTACCATCCAGAAAACCTCTTTGCCCTTTTCCACAAATGATGTAGATTAATGTCAATTTCATTATGGAAATATATACAGGAGGTCAAAATCAACTTAAATTTCATGGTTGCTGTCGTATAAAAATTCACTTATCTCAGTGAGAAGATACTAAGTACCTCATTGAAGCACGAGGTTCAGTGGGCCCAGGGGTCCCTTAGTGAACTGTTAAATTTGCCTTCCAGCTGTTGGCTTCAGATATAATTTCTAAATGACAAGAGATTAAAGAACAGAGTGAGGATTATAGTTAGTCTTCATGATTTCCAAAATTCCCCAAAGTATGCCAGAATAACATTTCAGATCTGTGTTCCCCCAAATCTCACTCTTACTTTTCCATTGTACTCAATACTGAAACCATTGATCAAATGCCTCTGTTGATACAGAAGGGTTTATATCTATAGACTTTAGCATCATGGATAAGGGGAATCATTAACGCATTAACATCCTTAATTCTCAATTTACATTTCTGTAAAATAGTATTTATGTCTCCTTCTGAAGTGGGTGAGAAAATTAAATATGGAGACACATGAGAATTGAGTTTATAGGATATTTTCTCTTTTTTCTGCAGTTCAAGAAAATGTTCAACCGAATTCAGTCACCAGTGTCTTGGTTTGACTTAAAGGGTTGGCATCGGCAGAAGGATGGAAATGAAGATGCCAGCATGGAAACATGAATGTTGATGGCCTTTAAAGAAGAGTCCCTACAGATGTCATGAGTACAGTTTAGAAGTACAATGGGACACATACACTTTCCATCTAAACGTAGAGTCAGGATTCTGAACACCAGGCTGATTTGCATAAAGACCAATACACACGAGGATGAAGGGGTAGATAAGTTAATAAGTTAAACTCTTCTTTGAGTTTCTGACACCCTTAGAAGCTTCCTATATTTTGCACTTATCTATTTATCTTTCATCTATCTATCTATCTATCTATCTATCTATCTATCTATCTATCTATCTATCTATGTGCACACATGTGAGCATGTCATGGCACATGTATGGAGGTCAGTGGACAACTGTGGTAATTGGTGGCAATTGGTTCTCCTTCCACCATGTGGATCCCAGAGATCAAACTCAGGTTGTCAGTCTTTGCAGCCAGCATATTTACCTGTTGAGCCATCTCCCCCACTGTCTTTAGAAAATGTTTGGCTGGTCAGTATGGCTTCACTATGCCCTCTATCTAGTTGAGGATCTGTAGTTGTTGTTGTTTTTACTATTTGTTCTTTGAGGGGGACCCATCCATCTCCCAAATAATCACATGGAGGCTTATTCTTACTTATGAATGCCTGGCCTTGTCTTGGCTTATTTTTAGCCAGCTTTTCTTAACTTAAATTCTCCCATCTACCTTTTGATTTTGGGCTTTTATCTTTCTCTATTTCATACACCTTTCTTTACTTCTTACTCTGTGGCTTGCTGTGCAGCTGAGTGGCTGGCCCCTCTTGGTCCTCTCTCCTCTTGCTCTCCATCTTCCATTCCCAGATTTCTCCTCCTACTTATTCTCTTTGCCTGTCAGGCTCGCCTATCCTTTCTTCTGTCTACCTATTGGCCGTTTAGCTCTTTATTAGACCAATCAGGTGTTTTAGACAGGCTAAGTAACACAGCTTCACAAAGTTAAACAAATGCAACATAAAAGAATGCAGCACATATTTGCATCATTAAACAAGTGTTCTGCACCATAAACAAATGGAGCATTCCTTCAACTAGTATTCTGCAAGGATCCAAGTTGTCTCTGTCTGGAGTCAGCCACCAGCAGGAATGGACTATGAAGGGATGTGTAGAAAGCAATATGGCTTACCAGAGGCATCCAGATATGTCATGCTTTGAGTGTCAAATGTGTCTCACAGGTTGATGTGTTTGACCATCTCATGGCCAACTGGTATCAGTGTGTTGTGAGACTGTATAACTCTTAAGAGATAGGTGCTGTGTGTAGTGAGGAGAATCTGCTTCAGTCCGCTAGATGGGAACTAGCAGCTGCCACCATCAGAGACACATGCCTGCGTGCCTCCCTTACCATGGTGGACTGTTCCCCTTCAGTCGGCGAGCCTGCCCTCCCAAAGTTGTTTTTGTTGAGTATTTGGTCACAGTGACACGAACCTGGATAATCCAACAACCGCATCATCATCCAACAACATCATCAGAGGTAGTGAATGCTTTTCCTTAGCTGGGACTTTGTAGGTGTCCTTAAGGATGCTGGGGTGAAGGCATTATGTTGTTTCCTCAGATGAGCACAGCTCAGTCATGCCTTTAGACTTGGACAAACTTCCCGCTTGGGATCTGATGAGCTGTGGCTCTAGAAGTATTGTCAGGGGAGACATCTTATACTGGAGAGTTTTAACTGTCAGCTTGATACACCCTAGAGCCATGTGAGAAGAGAGTCTTAATGAAGGGTCACCTATATCAGGTAGCTGCTCTGCAACGAGGGAAGATGAGGCTCAAGGAGGACAAAGATCAACTCAAGGGTCCCATGTTTAGATATTGGCACCATCTCTTCAACTATCTCACCATTGTTTTTATTAGTACGGGAAAGCCAGCAGGCTATAGGGACAGGGATGATTTAAATAAAATCTAACCTAGCAAATAAATAGGCCACTCTAGTCTCTTCCATCGCTAGGGTAATAAACAACCCAGAGCTTCAAGGACTTCTGCTTCATTTCCTAGACAGGGACTTTACCTATCCAGGCTGGCCTTGAACTTGAAATCCTCCTGCTTTAACCTCCTGAATGCTGGGATTGCAAATGAGCACCGCCGCTCTTGGCTTAAGCTTTGCAGCATTCTTCCCATGGGGCAGAAGTGTGGGAAGTCTCAACCTAAATGCCTAGAGTAACACATCTCAGTCTTCACGCACGAGCGTTAACAGGAACTCACTCTTTCATTTCAATAACTTGTGTTATTTCCAATAATAGTTATCCTCACTATCAGATAGTTGAACATTGTTCCCTGTTAGTTCAGGAATCTCACCTTCATGATTTCCAGTCAACATCAGGACAAAGGCTGGGATCTGTCCCAGTCTCCTCTGCGTGGACTCGAAGCTCCCCATCGGGCTCCCTTCTTTATTCCAGTGATTTGTATCGTCTCTGACCTTGAGAACAGAAAAAGTTCCTCTCATTCAAGAGTTTAAAATTCACATTCCCTTAGTCACTCAAAATGAATGAATTTAAAACCCAATAGACTTTTCTTTGATGGAATAGATTTTCTCTGAAGCCATGTACACTAGGTGGGGTAACCAAACTCCCGGGAAAGGATGAGAAGGAAAAGAAATGTTCAAGGAAAAAAAATCGCAGTCAGTGGCCCTCATCACAGGTTCCTACAGATTAATCTTCAATGTCAGCCTCTCATCTCGATCACAAGCACAGGTGGCAGGAACAGAGGAGGGAGGGGCCGTCCTACAGGCTCGCCGCCTCATGACACCCAGGAGGAACGAGCAGGGCGCTTGTTGCTCTGACTTGTTCTTTCTGCCTACTTTAATAAAATGAAACTGTTGATGTACATTGTTGTTATCAATTGTTTTCCTTGGTTTTTGTTTTGGGGACACATAGTCATTGTATACAGTACTGGGTTTCATATAAATAATAGTACAGATACATAAGTATGTATTTAAATGTTATATATACTCAGTTATATATGTAATAATTTACATACATAACACATATGTGTGTATGAATGTATACACACATACACACACACATATATACATAAGGTGTGTACAGGAGAAAACAAATTTGGTGCCTATTATTATTTTACAAGTTACCCAGCCAACCCTGAAACCCCTTGACTTTATTGAATAATGAGTTCATTTTATTTTCTATCATTCTTACAAAATTCAGTGGACAATATTCTTTATAATCAGATATCCTTGATTGTCATCTTCAATGACCTTAAAACCTAAGCAAAGAGGGTTCATAAGGTCCAAAAAAAAAAAAAAAAAGATCTCTCCAAGGTCTGTTTGCTCCCTCCCCTGAATTTAGCAAAGGGTGATATCATTCAGTAGGAAAAGCATAAAAACCTGCATTTGATTTCAAAGAAAGCCCAATGTGTTGCTTGTAAACACAGTGGTGGGGATGCAGGAATCAGGCTGGTCCCTGGGGATCTCTGCCACCCAGCTTAGCCCAATGGACAAGCTCCAAGCCAGTGAGAAAACCTTCCTCGAAATACAAGGCACACTGCACCTGAAGAGTGACAGCTGAGGGTAGACGGAGCCCCAGGAGCTGGGGATTCAAAGTTCCACATCATAGGAGCATTGTGAAAGCCACACTTCAGAGCCAGGATCTCCGAGTGGGTAGAGCTAGGCCCACTGCCTCTAATGACTTTTTAAATGATATGTCAATTCTCCATTTTTGCTGCTTTCCTAAATAAAGATATCAAAGAGCAGAGAAAAGCACCTAAGACCATTAAAAAACTTTTAGCATGATCAAATCAGCCACTAAAATGCAAGCCTTTGAAATATTAATAGTAATTTTTTTTGTAAAATTAAAAATGATTAAATTTGTATGCTAACCATTTTAACCCTGCTCTGGCATCGCTGTTTCCTTTCATTGTGCCAGTATTATTCAGAGCTAAATGTCAATCAAGCAGGTAAAAGAAAAAAAAAAGGCTTTCACCCCAGAGACTATTTTTTTTACCCCTACAAGGCTGAAAAAGGCCCTCCCCAGTGATAACAAATCCCTTCCAATGAATGGATGAGGATGTCCACACAGACTTGTGTTCCAACCTTAGCACATGACTTCTGACCTCAATATCAATTTTAGCATGAATAACCAAAACCTAGAGACATATATTGGGTTTCAACCTGAAGATCAGAAAAGCAAAGCAGTCAGTCACTGTCTTTTACGTCTACCTCAGATCAAAATGTCTCCACAAATCCTCAAACTCCATACCACAATGAATTCCTGTCTCTTCCTCTTTATATTCCTCTTTCCACCCAGCTATATCGCTCCTGTCTCCCCCTCCCTAGTGCTGGGTTTAAAGGTGTGTAATCCCAACTGCTGGAATCACCTTTGTGTGAGCTCTGTTTCTCTTTCAGACAGATCCAATTTTGTGTAGACCAGGGTGGCCTTGAACTCACAGAGATCCATCTGCCTCTGTCTCCTGAGTCTTGGAATTAAAGATGTATGCCGCCACTCCCTGGCCTGTATGGCTGACTAGTATGGCTACTTTGCCCTCTGATCTTCAGACAGGCTTTATTTATTAAAACACAAATAATATACCACTATAATCAATATTAGTCTGACAGCATCACTTACAGGTGAGACACGGAAGCCAATGAAGTACCATGACCCCTCTTCAGTTTAAGGTCAAGGAAGACTAAGGCACACACTGACTTCTAAGTTTACAATTCCTCTCCCATGCCTCACACTTATGAACAATATACTAATGAGTTCTGAGTCCTGGAAACACAGACTCTGCCTCCTCCGGAGCACTGTGGACCACATAACATGCCTCCCTTCCTTCTCGAATGTGATTGGTAGATACACTGGATTGCAAGGCCACAGGACCTGTCCCTGTGGGATGGGAACTTCAGCACTAATTGGCTAGAAAGCCAAGAAAAGTGAATGCCAAAGCCAAGCAGATGCTTGGGATTCCCTGCAAAAGTAATAAAACCCCACTAACTGCTGACAATCGTTCTTCAAGGCTCTGGTCCACAGGTAAATTTCACTAAAAAGACCCCAGCTGCCCATTTGACTCAGGCCTTTATAAGGAAGATGTTTTATTTCTCTTTTCCATCTTTGCTCCAGTTTGACTAACTGGCAGAAGATAGTACCGTGTAGTGCAAGACACTCGCTCAGCTGACAATTCTGCGTGTAGGGGAACGTGTTTAAGTTAAGCTTGGCTGTTATTTGCTAAATACAGTTCCCAGAGTGGACTGCTTAGAACTGTGGGGACTATATGTGAGGTATTGATATGGAAATACTGTGAAATTCACAGCTCAGAAAGGGTAAATTTTAGAGGGGAGTTCATTATAAATTAATAGGTGGCATTGTGTGTGTGTGTGTGTGTGAGAGAGAGAGAGAGAGAGAGAGAGACAGAGACAGAGACAGAGAGACAGAGAGACAGAGAGGAGAGGAGGGAGAGCTAGAGATGCAGAGACAGACAGAAAGACAAAGAGAGCGGGAGAGAGAGAGAGAGGAAGAGAGAGAAATAGAGAGAGAGCCTTCTTGTATATCAGGGAAAGTCTCAGGACATAGAGCACCATTAAACTATAAATCTGGGGGCTTTTTAAAAGAATTAAAGGCAGAAACTGGGGCAATATCTAAGCATAAAGTAGAGTCCAGTTGGCCCAACTGACAGGTGCTTCTTGTCAGTTTCTGTCACATCATCACAGGTAACTTTCAGGCAGAGGCGCTCATTTAGGAGATAAAGACAGGAACCAGAAGTGGCCTCCAACAGGGACACTCTCTGAAGGGCTGTTTTGGGATTCCCACCCCACATAGTCAGTTTCTACCCCCTGTTCTCCTCATTATTAACACACAGCCATCTATTCCAGATTCTAGGATCCTCTTTGCACGTGTAACTCTCATTAGAAGGGTGGGAGCTGTGCTCTCATCCCAGCATGCCCCTGCCTCCAGTTATAAGGGAGCAGGAAGGGCTGCAGTCACATCTCACTCGCGATTATTTTCTTCTTGCAGAAATAGGTCAACTAGGATTCTTGTTTTAACACCTCCCCCCCTCCCCGATCTGCAGCATCAGTGGGGAAAGTAAAGACATCCATCATCTCAGACTGACAATTCCCCCAGAGGGAGGGGCTGCTCCGCCTGCCATGCCTTATGGTCAATTATCCAAGATCATTCTCCCATACCTCCAGTCTCAGACGTGCTTCGTGTCTTAAGCAGCAAACCATGGTCCCTGTGGCCTTTAGGTAAGAGAATTGTAAAAAACACATTCAGAACCAACAATCGCCGGCACCTCAGGTGGGACTCAGGTTGTAAGAGTTAGTCACGTGGAACAGTTCAATCCATGAAATTCAAATCCCCAGCTAGATCCCCAAACTGGAGGATTTATTCTACTCTCTAAAGACTTGGTTATGCCCATTGCTATGGAAAACCACACAGAGAAAGAGTAAATTGTTCCTCACTGTCTACAGACAGAGGAATTTCAGATAGATTCTAGATGCATGTACTTCATGACAGTGACACAAACTACCAGGAAATTTAGCCACAGTCTAGGAGGACAGAAGCCTTCAGCCAGAGGCATCTGCAGGCATGTGCCTCCCTGCTTTTTCAAGAGCCTTGCTTTGGAGAGTTCTCACATTTGGGAATACATCGTTCCGGTCTCTGGCTGATGTGGGATTCCCCTCTGTGTACTGTGACTATATTTTATTACCATTTGTTAACAGAGAAGTTTTGGCCAATGGCTTAGTAAAGCCAGGCAGGAAATCCAAACAGAGATCTATAGAGAGAGTAGGCAGAGTCAAAAACGCCATGTAGCTGCCAAAGGAGAACGATGCCTGCCGGAAGGACCTGTAAGCCACAACCTCATGGTGATACACAGATAAATAGAAATGGATTAATTTAAGATGTAAGAAATATGCATGAGTCAATGACCAAACAGTGTTGTAATTAACATAATTTCTGTGTGATTATTTAGGCCTGAGCAGTTAGAAAACAGATGAGCAGTCTCTGCCTACATCTGACTTTGCGTGAATACCTACCTCTTTCTCCTCCCCTCCTCCTTGTTTCAATATTTGGGCTTAGGTCTAAGCCTAAGTGGACAAGACCTATTTCAAGAACCTCAACTTGTTAACACCCACAAACATCTCTCTTTTACATTTCTTTCACTGGTGTCAGAGGTCGGGGGTAAAAGATTGACATATCTTCTATGGGGACACTATTCACTCCACTGCAATGGAGAATGGAGTCTCCAAACCCCCATACTTCCCCCATTTTCTTCTGCCTTCTCTCCAGTCAAATTAATCTCTCCAGCATCATATAGCTGTGCACTTGTGTATCTAGGATTTGATTCCCGCATATGTTGTATACATAATTTTAAGTAGCCATACCAAAATTTCACTAGACAGTTAAAAGGTATGAAAGGCACTGGGAGCATGGAGGGTGGAGGATAAGAAGTTTAAGTTCCTATTAGGCTATATAGAAAGTTCAAGGCCAGCCAGGTGGTGGCGCACGCCTTTAATCCCAGCACTCAGGAGGCAGAGGCAGTCGGACCTCTGTGAGTTCGAGGCCAGCCTGGTCTACAATAGCTAGTTCCAGGACAGGCTCCAAAAGCTATGGAGAAACCCAAGAAAGTTCAAGGCCAATCTGAGGAGACCCTGCCTCAGATATAAGAAAACAAAACCAAACAAAAAGTGGGGTGAGCATTTATTTAAAACTCTGGAATAGAGTGGAGTAGACAGACCTCAGATGGAGCTCAGCTCCTCTGAAGAAAGTTAAGTTTTGTAGAATTGATGTGAGGGCCCTCTAGGCTTGCTCATTGGTTTGACCCAAAGCAAAGTAGACACTGTCTTATTTCTGTGACGGAAGTGCAGTTCCCACAAAGCTAGTGACTCACTGTCCCTTAGAAGTGTGTGTGCTGGCAACATTTGAAAGGGAAGCCACCCCCTCCCAGTGGCACTGCATTTTGACCAAACAGGACTGTTGTCTGGTAAACAAGCCTAAGAAGGGTTCGGTACGCTAGAAAGCTGATCTCTTAATTCAGTTTCTATTTACTAGGAACCCCCCTTAACCTTTCCCCAAAGGTGAACTGCAACAAAAAAGGGCATCTAGTTCTGGACTTCTCACAGAGTAATATTTAACCCGCTGACTGTCAGAAGAAATCTACTGGCTGTTTGATCCCCAGTGAATCTTGCTTTCTACCCACGGAGTGGTCTAGATCGTCAGATTCTCTGCACCATTGCTTATAGTAATTACAAGTACCCTGAAGTAAATAATCCAAGAAGGAAAGTTTAACCTGCTTCTAAGAAGGCGAGCTAAATCCTAGTTCAGTCCTGGGGCACTGAGGCTGCCTTTGCTTTGCCTACTCATCTCACCAGGGATGGAAATCATTCCCACCCGCCCCCCCTCTAACTCCTTCCAGACCTCCCACTCCCTCCAAGTTCATGATCTCATCTTTCTTATTGATAAATATCAACAATATATACTCAGTTATATATTATATATTATATATCACTTGGAATTTTTTAACCTGACATAAACTTGGAGGAAACAAACGAGGTTGAGGAATAAATGTACATGTATTTTTTAAGTTTTTTTTTTGTTATTTATTTTGGGTATCAGATTACCCTGCAGTTGTGAGCCACCCTCTATTGGTGCTGAAAACCAAATTTGAACTGTCTGGAAGAAGAGTAGGTGAGTTGTCTCTCCAGCCCATGGATTGATTTTTTACAAGAAATATTTAATCACTCCCCCAGAGCTCTTTTCGAAATCAACCCCATAAAATCTTCTAGTGAAATCTAACCAAACACAGACACCTGCAAACTACTTAAGATGGTTGATCACATGCAAATCCTAATACACACACACACACACACACACACACACACAGACTCACAGACATATACACATACACACTATATATAGAGATACAGATAGATAGGTAGAGTATTTACACAGTATATAATTCTATTTAAAATGTAGACTGTAATAGCTTTTAATATATTCACAAACTTAAAGATACATCACTGCGGCTAATTTTAAAGTGTTTTCATTATCTTGAAAGGGTAATACATACCTTGGCCATAGCTCCTATCCGTCCTATGCACTCCTTTCTCCCACTTCTAGGCATCCACTGATATATTTTCCTCTGACTTTCGCCATTCTTGAGCCTCCTCACAAATAGGGTCATATAACACTTGTTTCTCTCTGACCTGCTTCTCACTTAGCATAATGTCCTCATGATTCATTCATGCAGCGCATGTCAGAACTTCATTTCCACAGACAAATGATGTTTCACTGTAGGGGTGCGCTACACTTTATCTGTATTCCAGTAGCTGTGCCTTTGGGATGTTTCCACTTTTTGTCTGTCTTGGGTAGCTCCATCATAACCATTCATGTTTAAGATTTGGCACAGATGTATGCTTATTTCTGTTGGGAATGCTGGGTCAACTGTAGGTTTTTTAACTGAGAGATTTTTAGAGTAGTCACTAAGATCTAAAGGAGAAGCAGGATGTCATTTGAATCGTTGAGGTCCCCATGGCCTGACCCTCAAAACACCTCAGTTGAATAAAGCAAGCAAACTCCACATTGTGTACTCCCTGGCCTTGTACCCCTGTGTCAACAGCCTTCTTTGCAGTGTCTAAGAGATGCAAGAATGAATCACAGAATGCTTTTGATTCTAACCAAGTAAACAATTTACCTTCCGTTTCCTTCTATGTGTGGTGAGGATAAGTAGCTCCCTTGCAGTAGAGCCATACAAGGCTGAAATGGGATGATGTGGCACAGAGTGGAGTGTCCTGGCAACGAAGACAGATGATAGAAACGCCAATTGCAACTCCTACTTTTGTTAGGGTATTTTCTTAGGATTCTCACACTCCACCAGCAGCCGGGAGCCAGACACAGAAGGCAGGAGCCATTGCTGGTTACAGTCATTGCTTTTGAATTTCTGGATGGTGGGGCTCATGGCTGATTTGGTCATGTTTGCTCAGTCTGTTCCTATCGATGGCATGGGTAAAGTAGAGGGTCCTAAGCCCTTGTCCTCAGAATTGGTGGCTTCTTAATGACTCCATACTAGGAAACCTGGGCACTGAGCCTCTGTCATGGAATGCCTGGCTTCTTTTGAGCACTGGCTTCTGGGTAGAGTTTCCATTGGGAGGAACTGAGACTTTGGGGTGACAATCAGAAAATGGTCAAGAGATTTTCCTTTTTCTGTGTGGTTTGGTGGCTCAGCTTTCTTTGTCTGGGTTCCTTTCAGTGAAGTCACAGCTACTGTGGCTTTGACTGTCATGGCTCTCATAGCTTCTGCTACAGGCTATTTCCTATAGTTTTCCTCTTTTTTGACTGGGGTGAGTGTACATGGTTGATGTATAAACTTTACACTGACAGCAGGTTCCTGGTACCTATACCCTCTCCTATGGACCTGGTCCTAACCCATCTATTTAGATACTGCCTTTAGGGGCTGTTAGTATGAAGACCACAGTTTGGACCTGCAGCATCCAGGTAAATGCTGGTTGGGTGATTGGCTCTCTATAACCCCAGAATTCAGGAGACAGAGACAAGGGATTTCCAGAGTAAGCTGACTAGCTATGTAATTGGAGTCATCTAATTCATAGAGGTAGTGTCTTACTGCCTAAGGTGGAGAATGATGGAGGACACCTAACCATATCCTTTGACTTCCATGAGCATGCTTATGAATAAAAGGACATGTGTGCACATGTGCACACATGTATGTACATACAGAGATGGGTATTGCCTTTATTGAATTAATTATCATGCTTTTGATATCATGTAGTTCCTATGAGGAAGCTTATGGGTGCTTTTAAGTTAATAATAGTCAGTGTATCTAATTCGTCTGTGTTCTTCCACATAGGTCTTGTTCTGGCTGTGTTCATACACCTAGCCTACATCCTTAGAGTGTCAGTGTGAGATAGGGATTCTCATCATCTCTCCCACTTTATTTTTTGATGACAAAACACAGGTACAGAGATCACAGTTAGTAACAAAGCTGGAAGCAAACCCTCATTGGCCTGCCTGTCACATCTATGTGTTGGTCTTTACACGGTTCAGACCATATGCAGGGTCAAAGTGCTTTTCAGAGGACACTCAGCTAGCTGCTTTGCTTGGCAAGATGCTGACGGTGAGATGAATTACACTCTTTGGACTTCCCGAGTCACCCTTAATCGTGTGAATCCATGTGCGTTGTGACTAGCTGAGACGCTTGCGTCTACGCAGAGAGACTGTCAATTAATCTGCTTGGAAAGCGCACAGCCAATGTGTGATCCTCATAGGGCCAGGGTTCACACCCCAGGCAACGCAGACCCAGGTGGAAGCAGGAAGATGCAATCCATGGCTTAGGAAACTTCACTTTCTCATTAATAGGAATACTAAAAGGCTGGGACCCTAGTTCAGGTCCTCATGTTTGTGTGGTGAGCACCTTATTCACTGAGCCAATCCCCCTATCCTCCCCAGCTCACTTTTCAACTTTTGCCTTAGCTATATGACAGTCCTAGCTTTCCTAATCAGCACAGCTTTTTATTGAACCTTAGTACAAACTAGGATGTTATTCATCTGATTTATCGTCTTCATGGGAATCTGGTATTGTAGCCCTTAACGTTTCTGTATAAATTTTATATAACCAGCTTGCCAATTTCCTAGAAGAATAAGCCAGGATTTATGCCGAGATTGTTAGGCACAGCTAGGGTACATTCCCTTTCCTTGGTCATTCCCCACCCCCTTTTTTGTGTGTGAGTTAAAATATCTTAAATTATAGGTTCATTTTTTTTCTACCTGTTAGAAACGCGTTCAGCTGCTTCAGCTCTTCCTGTGTGTTTTCAGCTGGGTTCTCTGCTACATCTGAATCTTCGAATTTATTAATCGTAAAGGTTTTTATATTACCGTTTTATCATTTTAATGTCTCTCACAAGCATTCACCCTCTTTTTATCTCTTGCATTGCTCTCCTGCCATTTCCACCTTGATTTCTCAGCCCTCCGTGGGCACTGTTAAGTGTTTCCGTGTGCCAGCCCTTTTAGTAGCTGGTGGAATTATAGTTTGCTTATCGCTAATTAATTTCTGCTCTTTCTTGATTATTTTGCCTTTCTGCTTTCCTGGGGTTTCATTTGCCTTCTAATTGCTTCAGATGAATGTCCAGGGACGGACGTAGAGCTCTTTGTGATACATGTGTGCTGTCCAGGATGAAAGTTTCACCCGGTGAGTTCCGATCTATCCCTTTCTCACCTGTTTCTGCCTCAGAATTCTTGACGCCTTGTCATTCAAATGCAAACTCTTTACAATGATTATGTGTTAACAAAGATTTTAAACTTTTGTAAAGCTTTAAAATCTTTGCTTATACATTATATCTCAGGCTACACTGTCAGATATTCCCCCCAGGAGCTGGTCTTTTGGTATTCTTTATGTGATGAAGAGTTTCCAACATACTTCCATGTCTACATTGGAGTGAATCTCTTTGTGAATATAACTTCTTTTTAATCTACAAGATGTTTATTTTATTAAATTTATTAGAAGAATTTATTAGAGAAGTCAATATCTTCACATATAATTTATTTCCTACTGAACTAAGCCATTATTTGTTCTCCTCTAGTTAAAAACAATCTATGTGTGTATGTGTGTGCTTATATGTATTTCCGTGTGTGTTTGCATGTATATCTCTGTGTGTATCTGTGTATGTGTACCTACGTATGTGTGTATCTGTATTAGTGTACGTTTGTATACCTATGTGTGTGTCTGTGTATTTGTATCAATATATGTGCGTATCTGTATATGTGTATCTATGTATGTGTGTATCTGTATTAGTATGTTTGTGTACCTGTGTGTGTGTCTGTGCCTGTGTATCAATATATGTGTGTATCTGTATATGTGTATCTACATATGTGTGTGTATCTGTATAAGTGTATGTTTGTGTATCTATGTGTGTGTCTGTATATGTGTATCAATATCTGTGTGTATCTGTATATGTGTATCTATGTATGTGTGTGTATCTGTATGAGTGTATGTTTGTGTACCTGTGTCTGTGTATCAATATATGTGTGTATCTGTATATATGTATCTACGTATGTGTGTGTATCTGTATTAGTGTATGTTTGTGTATCTATGTGTATCCGTGTCTGTGTATCTGTGCATACATACATACATTTCCTTGTGTGTCTGTTTATGTGTATGTGTGTGTGCACGTGTGTATCTATGTATGCCTGTGTGCATCCCCCTCAAATGACTTTGATCTCTGCATCATGTTTCACTGCTTCAGTGTCCTGGCCTTTGCAGAGGTTAGAACGTAATGACGTTGAGGGTTCTCTCCTTGGTCCAACAATATCTCAACTCAGGTTTCTGTTCATGAGTTCTTCATCCTTGGGGAAGACACCAGGTAAAAGAGATGCTTCATCATAAAGGTCTTAGGGACAAAGCACAATAGTCCTTGGGGTTTTGTTTTCCTTCAGACACTTGAACGTGGAAGGATAGACAGCAAGCTCTGGGGTGTTTTCTCTGCTTACATAATTTTCAAAATTACCCAATCCATAATAAAAAAATCACAGACAAGCTTAAAGCTTTCTAGAATAAATTCCTAGGAGTATCTCAGAGCCTTAAACTCCCATGATAAATGCCGTTGCTATTTCAAATATCTCTTTCCCAGAAACAAAGAGAAACTCTCTTGTTCAAGGATCCTAAAGAGTTAATAGCCTTCATTTAGCCCACAATTATGACACTCATTCTAAGGACCATGTGCTGTTCCAGTATCAGAGATGCAGATGGGCTCAGTGTTGGAATCAGGAATGTTAATGTCGGAACACTGAACCAGACAAAGGCCTTTAGCAAAACGATTGTAGTAGGGGTCTCATTGAATGATAGAATGTTTTCCTCCCCATTGAGTTAGACACCATGGTAGCTGTGATTCCACAGAGTCAGCCTTTAGACAGACCGTCTTTATCATCCTACACTAGGGGAAGACCCAAGTTTAAGACTCCCTGTCAAGCTATCCTCAGGCTTGCTGGAGGTCCCAAGATTGATACCATCCTTGACATCCCCTTTCAGCATCTAGGCACTTCCAGGCCTCCATGCCAATGGCCATAGCATTTGACATCTGCTTCCATCCTCATAGCTCTCTCTGTGACTATGAGTTTCTTCGCTCCTTTCCTATCCTCCTCATGATGCTTTGGATTCACCCAGATGACCCAGGACATCTAGTTGCTCTGACTTCCTTCATCTTCCAGTCCGTGACCACCATCATATGGAGCATACAGGGACCTCAGTAGATTAGTAAAATACACACACACACACACACACACACACACACACACACACACATATATATATGTATGTATATGTATAGTGTTTACTGTAAAGTGTGGGACTGTTAGTGTTTTAGTTCACTTCCTATTGCTTTAATGAAGACTGTGACCATGGAGCACTGGGCTGAGCCCCCAAAATCCAATGCAAAAGTAGGAGGAGTGAGAATACGAGCATAGAGGTCAAGATCATGATGGGGATACCCCTACTGAAACAGCTTACCTGAGCTATTGGGAGCCCACCAACTTCAATCTGACAGCAACAGAACCAGCATAGTACCAAACTAGGCCCTCTAAATGTGTCTGACATTTATACAGCTGGCAGACTGTAGGGCCACTACATTGAGACAAGATTTATCCCTACTGCTTGTACTGGCTTCTTGGAACCCATTCTCTTTGGAGGGATACCTTGATAAGCCTAGATATAGTGGGGAGAGCCTTGGTCCTTCCTTAAAGCAATGTACTAGAAAAGTCTTACCCTCTCTGAGGAGTGGATGGGGGTGGGATGGGAGGGAGTGGGAACTGGGATTGGTATGCAAAATTAGAAAAAATTTTTTAAAATAAATACATAAATAAATTTTGAAAAAAATAAAGACTGTGACCACAAGCAACTTGGGGGAGAAAAGGGTTTATTTTATCTTCCATCTTGTAGTCCATCATGAAGAGAAAAGTAAAAGCAGAAATTCAAGGCAGGAACCAGAGGCAGGAACTAAAGCTGAGGCCATAGAGGAACACTGCTTACTAGCTTGCTCAGATATTTTCTTATATACCCAGGACCACCTGCCTGGGGGTGGTACTGATGCCAGCAATCTGGATTTTACCACATCAATCACTAATCAAGACAAATTCCCGTGGACTTGCCCACATACCAGTCTGATGGAGGTATTTTCTCAGTTAAGGTTCCCTCTTCTCAGATAAGTCTAGCTTTGTCAAGTTACCTACTGCAACAAAAAGCTACACTTGGGAAATGAGGGCCAGCAATGACCAAAGAGACAGTTACCATAATATGTAGTTGGGGTAGGCTTTACATTATTTGTAAAGTCTCCAGAACATCCTCTTTGAGAAATGTTTTCTTGTCCAAGTGATGGACAGTTCCAGGTGATGAACAGATCCAGGTGATGGACAGGTCTAGGTAATAGACAGGTTCAATCGGATGGGCTCTTTTTTATTTATTTATTTATTTATTTATTTATTTATTTATTTATTTATTTATTATGTACACGGGCACCAGATCTTATTATATCATGTGGTTGCTGGGAATTGAACTCAGGACCTCTGGAAGAGCAGTCAGCGTTCTGAGCCATCTCTCCAGTCCCCGGATGGGCTTTTTCAAGAAAAGCAATGAGAAGTCCTTCTTTGTCAGGAAATCCCCGCTAGAAAATGACCTCATGAGACTTATGGTTCCTGGTACCATGTACAGATAGTTATTAGCTAATGACCATCCAGGCAGTTCAGATGCCATGCCCGTGAGCAGGGTCAAAGTTATGACTCAGGTTTCATCCTTCTGATGAGTAAGCACAGCCCTGTTGCTGCTTATCATAAGGTCCCAGGTGACCTTCAAACCTGTTTATATCTAACTAGACACCCAACAGAATGAATTCCATCTTTCCATTAAATCAACCCTTCATTACATCCTCAAAATTCTTTTTGCTATGGCAGATAGCAAGTTTACAGACTCTGCATGTGAGAACTTAGTATCTTTGAGGGACCAATTATTCTACATGTTCTATTAATATGTCTGTGTGACAGCACAATTAACCTTCTTTCTTAGGATGAGGGTATATACTTAATTAATAATAAAAGTACTAATAATTGGTGCCAGATGTACCAAACTACCTCACTGTTGGAGATCCCTGGCATCCCTTATCAACTACAGAATGGACTCTATAATATTTCTTCAGCAATCTTGTGAGCCAAAAACCATCCCAACAGTGAGATGTATTAATAAAGACATTTCTGACACTCTCGAAAATGCCAGGAACTCATAACAGCGGGGCATTCTTCTACAGAAACAGCTGAGTTATGGACAGTTCAGCTGACTTCTTATGGGGCACTCCCTTGGGTTAATCAAAGCCCCTAATAGATTCTGCCTCATTAATTCAGACCACTTCCCTGGCGGACTTTGAAATTTGAGTATGCAGAACAAAGTAATTACAGTGATAATTTGATAAATGCTACTATGATCCCCAGCACAGAAGAGGTCAGTGGATGCAGCAAACAGCTCTGCAAAGAGGGGTGGGAAACCCCATTCACTTTGTCTATGGCTGTTTTTCCATCAATGGGGCAGAGTGCCTGCCTGTATGAGTTCCCTTTCTTGTCATCTGGACCAATATACCCGAGAAAAATGATTTAAGGAAGGAAGGAATGGAGGGAGGGAGGGAGAGAGGGAGGGAGGGAGGGAGGGAGAGAGGGAGGGTGTCCTGGTTGGTTTCTTATCAACTGACACAAACTGGAGTTACCTGAGAGGAGTGAATCTAATTGAGAAAACATCTCCAATAGATTGGCCTGCAGGCGAGACTTAGGGGGCGTTTTCTTGATTGATGGTTGATGTAGAAGGAATCAGCCCATTGTAGGTGGTACCACCCTTGTTCCTGGGTTATTTTGGAAAACAAATTGAGCAAGCCATGGGGAGCAAGCCAGTAAGCAGCATCCCTGCTTGGTCTCTGCTTCAGTTCCTGCCTGGAGTTTCCTGCCTTGACTTCCCTCAGGGATGGAGTGTCAATTGTGGAGTGACCAAGTTGCTTTTGGTCATGGTGGGTGCAGAGATGATTTCATAACCACTGCTGTGACCTGCAGCACAGAAGAGAACAAGGCGAGAGGAGTTACTTTGGGGGTATGAGGAGACCCCAGAGCCATTTACACCCTTGAAGAGTGGAGGGACCACACTTCAGGAGGTTCTCTCCATCAGGGCACTTTACAGATTTTGAGGTCTATTAAATCAGATTTCCTCTTTATCCTTGATGTTGATGCCTTTCTGGACAAGGGCATTTGCGTCAGGACGTGTTACTTAAGAGCTACCAGCTGCCGTGTGGGAAACAGGGTGGGGAGAAGCATGTGAAAGGTTGTTAAAGCCGATGGAAAATTTGCTCCTGGCCGAGAAACATGTAAATCTTTGTGTTATAATGTTAAGCAAGGTGCCTAGTCATTACAGCATTCAATTATTTTGATGCTTCAAGGCAAATGTTTCCAGGCCTGGAATTATTCGTCTATTTGACAGGCAGCAAATGCTGTTGTGTTTTCGCGGAGGGATGCCCATTTGTAAAGACATGAACTCATGCTGTTCTGCCTGCTCTCTGCACTGCCTTTAACACACAGACTAATGGAAGGAAGTCTGCCGTGTCAGGAGGATGGAGATACAGATATCTGGGGAGCAATTACAAGGTCAGGGAAGACCGTTGTCTTAGGGTTGCTATGGCTGTGATTAAACCCCATGGCCAAAGGCAACTTGGGGAAGAGAAAAGCTTGGAAGGAAGTTGGGGCAGGAATTGAAGCAGAAGCCACGGTGGAGTGCTGCTAACTGGTTTGTTCTCCGTGACTTGCTCAGTTTGCCTTCTTTAGAACCCAACACCACCCGCCCAGGAGTGGCATCACCGACAGTTGGCCAGACCCTCTCACACCAACCATCACCATAGACTTGCCCTCAGGTCAATCTGATGGAGGCAGTTCCTCAAATGAGGTTCTCCCATTCCAGATGAGCTGGTTCCTGCTACATTGATGAAAACTACCCAGCACACTCCCATAAAACCTTATTTGCAAGAAGCAGGGAGCAGGCAGTTATCCTCAGAACTGTAGCCTGATGAGAGTCCCACCAGCCATTTTCACTTTATCTTTTAAGTCTTCTCAATGGGACTTAAGAAAGGACAGGAGTTCCTCAGCTATTTAATCAGAAAGCCATTTTATTCCATTGGTTACACAGGAGCAATTTATTTAGTATTGGTTAAACAACATTCATGTGTAAGGCAGTGTGTTGTATACTTCAAATAAAGTATGTCCCATATCTGTCATCAGTGTGGATAGATAATCACAGTGGACATGTAGAGTGAACAGGCTACAATCCTGAGGCCAAAATTGCCTCTTCCCATGTGTTTTATAAATAAAGTTTTATTGACATGCATCCCTACCCAATATGGCTGGTTATCCATCACCAAGGCAGAGTTCCAGTGTTAGTTGTCTTTCTCATGGCTTTGACCAAATGCCTAATAAAAGCAATTTCAGGAAGAAAGGAAGTTTTAATTTGGCTCACAGTCTGAGCATGCAGTTTTTTAAGACAAGAAAGTTCTGGTGCCATGTCATTCCATAGCTCCTTTGACAACCACCAGATGCCAACCCCTTCTGCATGTCTGAACATTCCTGAACACATCATGCATTCTCTTGGCAACTTTGTGAAAGGTGATGCTAAACAGAACACCTGTGCCCTTCAAGGTTGCCTGCCCCATCTCTGATGTCCTAAGCTTATGACGTGGCTAGGCTGTTTTGTGTGCTCTGATCTCTGCGATGCACTTTTACTGAGGGCTGGCATTACATCTATGATGTGATAAGCTCTGGCTTATTTTGATCCCTCAGACCTGCTGTGGCTTCATAAGCCAAGTGACTCTTCTCAGAAGAGCTGTGTGAAAAACAAGTCTTAAAAACCACTTCGATTGCATTTATTTATCATTTTTTTTGTGTTGCCATGGGACCTGTTGCACATGTACATGCCATGGAGGTCAGAGGGCAACTTTCAGAAGTCAGTTTTCTCCTTTTACTGTGTGTGTCCTGGGAACTGACCTCAGGTCTTCAGCCTTGGTGGCAAGCTCCTTTACTTGCTGAGCCCATCTTGCTGGCCCCAAATTAGTTCTTATTCTCAACTTTGAGGTTTAGAGTTTTCAGTAGTTGCTTCCATTCAAAACACCCCCTCCCCCCACACACACAGCCCTGTACACTCACTGAGGTATTGCCTTTGCCTGTTGAAGGACTGTAAGTTTCCTAACACACAACAGGCACTATCAGCCTTCAAAAACCCGAGCAGCTTAAGCAGGACATTGATACATTAGTCCCGGAGTCTGCAGAAGGCAGGAGAGATGCATGGTGTATTCTTATCATGGTTGCTCATTTGGGCTTCTTTTCAGAGAGATTGGCTAAGGTGCTGTACAAGACCTCCATGTCCAACCAACTTAACCCTGCCAGGGAATCTGAGCCTAAGTCTTCTACAGCCACTGTATTTTTCTCCTGACACTGTGTGATTCATGCAACCAGCTCACCATGAATATCATCATCGCCAAATTACGGCGCAGGGGCAGACCTGATTAAACCCATTGATTCAATTTTAGTGTGACTGAGTTATTGACATGGCTGTGAATTATCTTATTTGTGTGCAGCCAAAGGCCAGTAACAGAATTTGAGGAGAAATTATGTCTGGGTAGCACGGGTGAGAACATGTCTAATTCAGGGACCTTCTCGCACCAATGAAAGGTCTTTTCCTGGGGGATTAAGGTTGACAGAATTCTCTAGTGTATTAACCTCATCTATCACCATCCCTTTAGATGTGCTACTGGGAAGGCAGGTAACTACAAAAGAGGTTAAAAACAATTTATGTGAATTTAAGTTTCTGTTGTCAGTTTGCAAATGACACATTTTGTGATTCTGTAATAGGAATTTATTTTATATTTTCAAGTCTTACATACCTGCTTTATTCTTGGACTGATACTCCACACATTAACTATGGCAAGCATAATAACAACTAGATCACTGGCTCAGGCATTATGTAGAGTAAGCAAGCCAGACATCAGTGTCAAATATCACACACTTTTTAGTGGAGTACCCTAGTCTGACTTACAGAAATGGCAGGATGCTATCAATAGTGGTTAGAGGGTTTGGGTTGGACTAATAATATAAGTTTGGGTTTTTCAAAGTGAAAATGTTCTGGAAACTTCTTGTTCAACAATGAGAGTGTACTTGGCACTCCTGGGTTGTACACCTTATCTGAGTTCTGGGTATTCAATTCAGATCGCTAGGTTTGCAAAACAACATTTTATTAACCCCTCAAGTCCTCTCACAGACTTGAATTGCAAGTTTAAAAATGATTAGGACACAACATTTGATGTTCGATATATTTTAGTACATTTTAAAAATCTTCCTGGAGCTTGGGAGAGACCTCAGTTGGGAACATGCATGGCATGCGAGCATGAGGATGTAAGGTCTGATCCCAGAACCCTCATAAGATCCAGGTGCTGAGGAGTAGAAGACAAGAAATAATCAAATCAAGGGCTGAGATCAATAAAATAGAAACAAAGAAAACAAGACAAAGAATCAATGAGACAAAGAGCTGGTTCTTTAAGAAAATCATCAAGATAGACAAACTGTTATCCACACTAATCAAAAGGCAGAGAGAGAGAGAGAGCATCCAAATTAACAAAATCAGAAATGAAAAGAGGGGCATAACAACAGACATGGAGAAAATCCAGAGAATCGTTAGGTCATACTACAAAAACCTGTACTCCACAAAATTGGAAAACATAAAAGAAATGGACAATTTTCTAGATAGATACCATATGCCAAAATTAAATCAAGACCAGGTGAACAATTTAAATAGGCCTATAAACTGTAAGGAAATAAAAGTTGTCATCAAAAGTCTCCCAACCAAAAAAAGTTTATAGCTGGATGGTTTCAGTGCAGAATTCTACCAGAACTTCCAAGAAGAGCTAATACCTATACTCCTCAAAGTGTTCCACATAATAGAAACAGAAGGAACATTGTCAAACTCTTTTTATGAGGTTACAGTTACCCTGATACTAAAACCACACCAAGACTCAACCAAGAAAGAGAATTACAGACCAATCTCACTTATGAACATAGATGCAAAAATACTCAATAAAATACTGGCAAACCAAATCCAAGAACACCAAAAAAAAAATCATCCACCATGATCAAGTAGGCTTCATCTCAGAGATGCAGATACGGTTCAACATACATAAATCTATCAATGTAATCCATCATATAAGTAAACAGAAAGAACAAACCATATGATCATCTCATTAGATGCTGAAAAAGCATTCAACACAATCTAACACCCCTTCATGATAAAGGTCTTGGAGAGATCAAAGATACAAGGAGCATATCTAAACATAATAAAAAGCAATGTACAGCAAGCTGACAGCCAACATCAAATTAAATGAAGAGAAACTCAAAGCGAATCCACTAAATTCAGGAACAAGACAAAGGTGTCCACTCTCTCCATATCTTCTCAACATAGTTCTTGAAGTTCTGGCTATAGCAATATGACAACAAAATGAGATCAAGGGGATCCAAACTTTTGATATTTGCAGATGATATGATAGTATATATCAATGACCCCAAAAACTCCACCAGGGAACTCCTACAGCTGATAAATCCTTCAATAATGTGGCAGGAGACAAGATCAACTCAAAAAAATCAGTAGCCCTCCTATATACAAAGGATAAGGCTGAAAAAGAAACATTACCTTTCACAATAGCCACAAATAACGTAAAATATCTTGGGGGTAACACTAACCAAAGAAGTGAAAGACCTAATCATGTACACTGGAGCCAAGTAAATGATGAGCATCGCATTCAATGATAGATCTTACTTCAAAAAAAAATATAGTGGAGAGTGACCCACATCAACTTCTGTCCTTTACATGCATGCACATATATGTATACACATGAACATGTACACACACCACTCCTGCTAATCACAGGAGCTGTTACAATAGACCAAGTGCAATAAGAAAGCAACAATACATCACTTAGATGTTGAAGCCTCTTGAAGCTTTGAATACAGTTGTTTTCCATAGGAGATGAGAGAGGTTTCCAGCACAAGGCACATTACAGGCTGGTAAGCAACCAAGAGCACTCTTCTACTAGCTT